>JAQQSV010000979.1:0-40881 GCA_028646515.1 Pseudochirops corinnae
CAGGCTGGTTTCAGTTCGCAGTGCTGATATGGTTCCTCGTAGCCAAGCTGACTTTAGTGGGAAGTAACCTTGTGTGCGTTTTGGAGTTGTAGGTTTGGTTTAGAGTCCTATTTTATGGGTATTTTGGGGTGGCTATGTGAGAGCTGCAGTGTTGCTGCTGCTACGCTGCCATCTTGGCTCCGCCCCCACTACATTTCCTTTTAAATTTCCATCATTTTTATTATGTTTAGCTGCACAGAGCAGTGTTTCAATAAATTTTGCTTTTGGATGAATTGTTGATGAATCAACTGAATGGCAAGGCCAACATATATTTGATAGCTCCACTGTGTATCTCAGATATACCTCTCCAAGTGGTTGACTAGTGGGCTGGTGCTATCTGTAGTCATGGGATTAAAAAGACTTTTTATTATTAAACAAATAATATGGGCAAAATATTTGAAGGAGAAGAGAGAAATGATAAAGATTTAAAGAAATCAAGAAATTAGTTGTTATTTAAAAGTTAAAAATATTCTCTCACACATCCAAAGGTGATGAATTAGTGAACTAACTAGTTTTTAAATAGCTGAAATGGACCATTTTTCTATGGAAGTTTCTAATCTCTTGGTTCTGGTGTAAGCCCTTGATTAAATTCACAAACCTTCCCCAAATTTTCCCTCTTTATTCTGTTGATCCACTGGGTGAATATGAATGCAGAAAAACTAGCATGCTTTGAAAGTAACTGATGATTCAATAGAATTCCTGTGATATTCCAGTATTCTAATCCTTCTTGAGATGACACAGTCACAAGAATGCCAATGTTTTAATTGAAGGAGCTATGTTCAAATTACAGCTTGATTGGTATACCTAGGTGGAATAATAGAGCACTGGATCCAGAATCTGGAGAATCTGGGTTCATATTCAATCTCCGACAATTGACACTTACTAGTTGTGTGACAGTGGGCAAATTACTTAACCCTGATTGACTTTCCAAAAAAAAAAAATACAGCTTTTCTACTCGATCTGGGGCAAGTCATTTAAATTTTCAGGGCCTCAGTTTCATCCCTAAAAGTGAGAAAGCTGTATTCAGGGATCTATAAATCCCATACAAATGTAAAACAATGATCCTTTCTTGTTCTGATAACTTGTTTGCACTACTGTCACCTATATACTGCCTCTCAACTTCTCCATTTTATGAACTTGTTTCTTAATCTTGGGCTTTAATAATTCATGACTTCCTTTGTATTACCTGTGTTTGGGGACCTAGATTCAATGATTTCCTAAGTTTAGGTCCTAAATCCTTGATGGTTCTTTCAACACTTTCGCAACTCATAGTTATGGTCTAGGTTTTGTACCTACTGTCTTAGCCCATGTGTGGTCCTTGATTTGTAATAACTGTCTTCTGACTCAAATTCTGCTTTTCAACTAGGTACTTTCTTGTATTGTGCTATGAAATGCCTTCATCTCCAGGTTGCTTTGTAGGGAAACTTTCACAAAACAATAATTTGAAGTCGTTGTATTTCATTTATAATCTCCAATTAATTCAGTAAATATGTGAGGTATATGATTATTCTACATATCAGTTCCCAGCAGCTAAATTTCATATAACCAGCATGGATAATGACAACTAGTTTTAATTAAATATTTGAAAGGAGACCATGACAATTTCAGTCAGGGCTCCTGATTTAGAATGCTTGTGACTGGCTGTGGAACAATTATTCTGTTCAGGTCTGACCTTAACACCTTTGAAAGTCCCACAGCCTACCTCATATGATTGAATCATAGTTCCAAAGGCATAAAAGCATTCAATATTATAAGCATTAATATTTTATCTTCTGCCTCCTCACTAAAACCTTTCTGCTACCACTGTGCATCATAAAGTCATGCTGCTAAAGGTTGGACAGGTGTAGACATATTATTTGGTTCATTTATTTCTAATTAATTAGCTTTATGGTTCAAAAAACCTAGTGATAATAGGCGAGTATGATAAATAGCTCCCCATTAAACTATTTGGAATAGTCTGAAAAATGACCTGCCCTGTTCCAGGTCTATTTTCATTTTATTTTTAAAGCATTTACTCCCATAGTGTGCTGTCTTCACAAGAAGTATGTGTTAAAAAAATAACCCTGAAAAAATTTAGATGAATGTAATGATACATCTCGAAGGTGCATAAGCTATACTAATAATGCATGTTGACAAAACAAGCACTTTATCCTATAATTTATGTTCAGAAACTGAAACAATTTTGAAAAAAAATTAATATTACAGTATATATTTCATTAGTTAATCCCCACACATAGTAAGGAAGGCATATAAAACTTTCGTTTTCAGTACTGTACACTCCACTCCAGCCCCATGGAATTATAATAATGACAAAACAACTCATTAAAACAAATCTTTTTTTTTAGTCTAAAACTGCAGATATATTTTCTGAAGTTATTTCAAATTTAAATATGGTAGAATCAGACTATTATTTCTTGTTTCAGTTTTTGTTGAAATAGGCATAAGCATCCTCTTTCATGCAGATGTGCAGAAATGTCCTTATTTATTATAGGATAGGAAAAAAATCATTGCTGAGATACAAAAATAAACCTCATTTTAGAAATTTCAGTTGAAGATGAATGGATACTTTTACATTTGGGAGTTGCATTTTATATCACAGGTCCTTTCTTCATTATAATCCTGTGAAGTAAGTAGTACAAATAATATTTTTCCTATTTTACAGATAGGCAAATTGAGTGCTGCCTTCCTGACATTCTCATCCTCCACAGGGATCACTAGTTCAGAATGAAGGACACTTCTAACCCATCATGCTATGCCCTGCCCCCCATCCCCAATCTGGAGCAAATGATCCACTCTACAGTACTATTAATTTCTGAGTATAACTGATATGACTGATTTTAGAATGAGTACCTCAACCATTTCTTACTAATTTATAAACATTCAGGCCTTAAATTTCCCCCACCACTTCTTTGACCATCAGATAGTTTCAAGGTCTAATATATTCATTCCCTTTGGCCCCCTCCTACCTTCTCTTTTTTCCCCTTTCCATTCATCATTCAGAAATTCATATGGAAATTATGATGATGATGATGATGATGATGATGATGATGATGATGACTATAAAAGGAAATACAATCTACTCTTCTGTGGCTCAATTCAGAATCTCAAAAAATGTTAAATATATATATTTTTTTCTGAAATCTATTTAAATCTATATCTCTGATCCTATGTACATATATTTTTCCCCAATGAACTATAAACTCCTTGAAGGAAAATTCTATCATTTTTCAGTGTCTAACACAGTGCCTGACATATAGTAGGTATTTAATAAATTCCTATTGAATTAAATTGAATATAATTGATATGAAGAGAAGATGAGACCCATGAATTGAAAGAAAGTTCTCTGATAACAGGTCCAGTGTTCTTGGCACTTTCCATCATTGCCACTCAGTAATATTGATTATTTAAAGAGAAGTATAATGCAAGATATCCAATTCTCTAATTAGATAGAGTAGAATATAACATGTGACTCATCTTGGTCCCTCTGTCCCTACTTTCAAGAAGAGTTGGGGTACAAGACATATGCCTATTGGGAAGGTGACTAGAAGCATAGGGTTGGGTGAGAGTGCTGCTTGCACAGGTAGGCCTGGGCCTGTGTGGGAATGAGAGATGCATGATGGGTAAGAGGCAAGAGAGTCAGGTTGTTTTGTAGAGAAGAGGTTGAGATCAAAGCCCAGACTGTCAAACACAACCTCAAAAAAAGAGCCAGAGGTAAAGGGCGATGTAAGTATATTTTCAAGAAAGAGTCAATGGGAGTTCAGGGAGTGAGAAGAATAAGAAATCTGAGTCCAAAGCATCAACAAACTGGGTGAGTAGAAGAATATGTCTGAACTTGACTTTTTACTCCATTAGGGAATTATGATTTTTAAAAAAAGTAGTGCAAGCATTCTAGTGTACCTTGTTTCTACTCTTAGATATGGACAGCATGATATAGCATGAAATAAAGTATGAATTTGAAGACATACAGCCAAACATTCAACATTTCCTTAAAGAATCATATTTATTAGAATGCCTACTTGGTTGCAATAGGAAATAAATAGTCTTATGAGGCAATTTTATTATTTTTTTTCTGCGATTATTTTCAGTGTCCAGTGAAGACATCTCTTGAGACGGATAATATCTAAGATTGAAAATGTAAAACTGGGCAAAAAGGTTGTCTTGTTTGTGTACTTAAAAACTATAAAGAAATATACACAGACATGCACATACATGACTGTTAAAGGCAAACTGTTTCTCTCTGCTTTCCAAATACATTTTTTATTTGGATCATTTATTGTGTGTGTGCATACACACACACAATGTTGACAACATATTTTAACATAATTCATTTCCTTTGTAATCCTATGTGTTTTGTTATATATATTTTAAAAAATTGTTCTAAGATGAGATCTATAGCATTCATCAAATTGACAAAGGATCCACAAAAAAAAAATGATGAAGGACAGCATTAGATTATCTTTACTGAAGTTGAGACCTCAATTAAGAATTAAAATATATTGTCAATCTAATCTCAACTTGTAATGGTAATGGTAATTTGAAGATTTTCCCTGCCCCTTACTAAGCCCAAGGGAATTTGAAGACCATCTCTGCTTTGAAAATATACTCTGCCCCAAATAGGCTGAATGGAATCATGTGGAGTCTGTGGTGGAAGGAGTTTGTTGAAGGGTAGAGCAGAGCCCACAGGTAGCTGGGAGTCAGCGCAAGTTGGATGGTTGAGAGGAGAGGACACTTCCAAGGGAGACAGATAGACCTGTGAGTAAATATTAGTGTTGTGTTGATTTGTGGAAAGGCTAAAGGATGCTGTGACTCTCTGTGGTGTTGTGGCTTATTGACCTCTGCAATGATGGAGTCTGCTTACTGGTTTTGGGATTTGGTATTCTGGTGTCTGAATGACTGTTTTGCTTCAATCTTCTGTATGGAGAATCTGTTATATTTTATGATCACACACCATGCATATGTATTTATGGTGACAGTGGGCACTGTGAATATTGCATTGATGCTACACAATTTCATGAAAATCTGGCATTTAATTTCATGCTTTCTCCAAAGGCTGTGTCCTTATCATTTAATACAAATGTCTGGCATATGATAGATACTTTAAAAATCTTGCTTAAATAACTGAAAAGCATATTATTATTATAAAGAAAAGAATTATAAAATTAATAGTAATGAAGGAAAAGGATAAGGAAGAAACAGAAGGGGAGGAGGGATGAGAAAAAGGAGAAATATAATGGTTCTTCATTGTTCCTGATATTCTCTTTACAAAACACCTTGATGTGGAATAAATTCCTATGTCACTCTATGTATTTACTGTCCCTTTTATACTGCAATAAAGAGCATTGCTTGATAATTCATTGTCTAGTTTATACACTCATACTTATTTAAAATTAAGTCACTGGAATTAAACTTTAACAATGGCTATAAACTGACTCCAAGAGGCTAGAAATAAAGATCAAGAAAGACAAATGAAACTAACTGTTGGCTTCTACTGGCACTTATGATTTTACATGGACTTTTCTGTGAATCCTACAGAGAACTACATGATAATAAAGATGGAAGCCATGGAAAATCAGCAAGGAGCTTCTGGGCTAATACCAAACTTGAGCCAGTAGGAGTAGAATAGAAATAGGTGAGTGATGGTGGAGTTAGTAGGGAAGGCACCAGTAGGTTTTCAAGAGACATTGGGGTTTTCCTGGCAAAGATACTGAACTGGTTTGCCATTTATTTCTTTAGCTCATTTTATAGGTTAGGAACTGAGAAAAATAGAGTTAAGTGACTTGCATAGGGTCACACAACTACTAAGTATCTGAGGTCATATTTGAACTCATGAAGATAAATCTTCCTTATTCTAAGTCCAGTGCTCTATCTACTGTACTCACTAGCTGCCCCATAGATAAATAACACTTACATGGTCATTGTGAAAACAAAATGAGATAATGTTTATAAAGCATTTTATAAATGTTAAACTCTTCTATAAATTTATTATTATTATTATTATGGCTATTATTAGGCTAACTGTTTGAATATGGGAGAGTAATTTTACCTTTCATTCATTCAGTGGCTCTAAGCAGTATTGCCTAATTTTCACGAATAGAGGACCTTACCAAAGCATTATTCCCTACATTGATGAAATAAAAGGACCAGACCTATTCTTCTTATCTTTCATCACCCTGGCAGTTATAAAATCTCCTTTTCTGGATTTCTTCCAATTCATTAATCAAGTATTTGTTGAAAATTTACTATATGCCCAGAACTCTGTCAAATTCTACGAAAGAATTAAAAGAAATATAACACCTTTTCTCCCTTTTCTTGAAGAGTTTATAATATGAGGAGGAAAAAAAAGTCACACATGTGAAATAGTGTCATTAAATTTGGATTTTTGTTGCAAAATCACAATTATATCAGGTTTTTAGAAAAGAGATAATTAAGTGTGTCCTGGGAGAGGGAGGGGATATTTCATGGGGCAAGTGCATATAAGGAAGAAAAGGGGTGGGTGCCTAAAATAGTTTCATGCTGCTATAAGGTAGACAATGGTTAGATAAATTTTCATTTCTGCATATTCACTGGAAGCACCATGGCTACATTTCATCTGTCAGTTTGGACCAAACCAATTGCCAGGATATGTTCATGAAACAGAGATAAAGAATAATCAACCATTTTGATCATAGTGATATTTAGGAAGATTACAGAGATCCATATGGGTTTTCTGGAATCATTTTAAGAATTGAAATGCTTTTTTTTTTTTAACCTTTGTTTTGAGACCCTGCTGGCAGTGCCAATTGTTTTGAGACTGTCCTGTGGTATAAGGGAGTCCCTCCTGGGAGGACATAGGGTTCCCAATTGACCCTTGATTTTTACAAGTAGACTTACAGTCTCTTATTCTCCCACTCTAGGTGTAGCTGTCAATAGGTTAATCGCACGTTTGGGTTCTCTGTTTATGTCTAAGGAAAATCTGTGCGTCAACTGGAGACATTGGGGAAAATCACTTCATAATGAATTTAGGTGGTCAAAACAATATGAAAAACAGTGGGAGTCAATTCAATTCAAAGTTTTACTTCAAGTAATGGGGAAGGTGGAGAGGGGAAGAAGGGACCCAAATATACAATTCAGACATATATGCTAAAATAGACCACAAATGATGTAAGAGCAGTGATTGATTTTGGAGCACAGAGAATCTGGTTCATTCAAAGAAAGGGGCTGTTTCAGCAGGAAGGTATATTCCTGCTGGAGGAGAGGGGTGCTTCAGTGGGAATGGGTGCTCCTGTTGGAGGGGAGGGTGTGTTTTAAAGTACCCTTCTGACAGTGGGGTTTTTATGCTGTGATTTTGGATGCCTTCTCTGGACCTGGCTGATATGTTTATCAGGGATCAATGCAAATTGTTATTTTAAAGATTTGTTAACAGGTAGGAAAACAAACAAGCTAGTGGTAGAAAAAATATTATTAAGGGGAAACAGTAGTACTAAAATTCAAAAATGTTATTGTAATTATTTTTGTCAGTATTTTTCTATGAATAGGTTGCTTAAATTTGCAGCTTTTCTTAAGGCGAGACTAACATGATGGCCTCAAAACCATCACATTTAATCCTACAACAATGGTTGTTATAAGTTACAGCCTCCCTTAAGGGGAAACTGTCATGGTGGTTTTAAGACTTAAGAGGTCTAATCTTATAACACTGAAATGATCATCAAACTGCAAATAGGTAAGTGCCATAGTACATATCGGGGATGAGTTACCATGCATTCCAATGAAATGCATCACTTAAACATCACTTACAGACTACGCAGAGTAGTTTTTTTGAATGATTTAGTCCAACCTTTTGCCTGATTCATGATCATTTTCTGGAACATTCGTGGTTTTATAGTTGATCTGTGTTTAGACATTTCTAGCGATAGAATCCATCAATTTCTAAGGCATATCATGCCCTGGAAAGGAAGCACTTATAAATGGACCCAAGTACTGGATTTGCAATTGATATTTTGAACAGAAATGCAGGATTTTTCACTAATGATGATAAAGATGCACATGATGATTATTATCATTATTAGCTTATAATTATTGTCACATGATGCTTTATGATACATAATTTCTTCTCTTTGTATCTGTATCCTACTTGTATTCTCCTTGTATTTGTATCCTACTTGTATTCTCCTATTTGCATTCGGTTTGATATCAATTGTTTTGGATTTTGATTCAGTCTTCTAATGTCTTAACAATCTTTCTTGGACTTGTGTCTTCTAGAAATTTGGAAAGCATGCCTTCTAATCATTTATTCTAAGTCATCAATAAAAATGTCAAACACCACAGTGGACAGGCTCCTACAGTGCTCATTTAATAATACAAACAGCTCCTGTTTGCATTGTACTTTCTGGTTTGCAAAGACTTTACTCACAACACCCTTATTAGATAATTATTTCAAGTACTATTATCTATCTCATTTTACAGAGGATGAAATAGAGGCTCTGTTAGATTTGTGACTTGCCCAAGGCCTAGTAATTAGGAAGTATGAGAATCAGGGATTCAAACTTAGGTATATGCTAAGTAAGTCCGAGTTCTCCACTTTTCCTTTCATTACTTCCCTCTCTGCACAAGTCAACATCCTATTTGCTTTTCATCCAGGAATCAATACTATTTAAGTTCATTTAAATCACTGAATGTGCCTTACTGTAATTTATTGTGCCTATTTGTCTCCATCTCATCCAAAATAATATCATGTGCAACTTTAGCAGGTATTTTGGTAAAATTCAGATACATTGGTCTACAATCCTGATTCCCTGATTCTAATAGATTTATTTTTAAACAAAAAAAGATAGAGATTTATTTGATATGACTTGTTCTTAGTGAAAATAGTGTGCCATAGTTTTAAACTATCCCCCCAAAATTTGTGATTCTAGGATTAGAATTTACTTTAATTTTGTTTTTTCTCTCTGTAAATATAATGTTGTTCCTTTTATGACCTTCAATTTCAATTTCAGAAAGTATTTGTTAAGTATATACAGTTTACCTTACTCGGTGCTTAGCAGAGGGCATAAAGGTGCTCTCTGGTTTCAAAGAACTTGCTTTACTGAGGAGACTCAATTTATACACAGATGTGCACAATAAACATACATACATACATATATACAATACAAAGTATTATTGGGGATTTCATATCATTGTACTGAAGTTAGTATTCAAATGAAGGTTTCATTATCCTTCCTGGAACCAGGTTTCTCACATTATGACCTAAAAAATGAAATTACGCTGACAGCCAAAATCTCATGATTCTTCTAGGATGACAAATAGGTATCTCTGAAGTTCATAAAGTTTCCTATTTAATTTGGCAGGTGGTGCCAAAAAATGTGTCAAAAAGAATAATTGATTAGGGAATCAACTTTTCAACTTTTCCTTCCCTACTAAGGAAGCCTGAAAGAACACTTATATTCATAGCAGCTTCCTTTCGCCCTGTGGTGAGAAAAGAGGGACCTTGTGAGTTTTCCTTAGGCAGTTGTATTGAGCTGTGCTGCCTATTTGTTCAGAAGAAGGATCTTGTGATTTAGGGCGTAAAGAACAGGGGTATAAATGGGTAGAATGGTGTTTTAGGGGAAGTTGCTGAAGTGCATAAGAATGAAGAACATTTAAAAAGTAGATTCATTAATTCTTTCAATAAGCATTTGCTATGGGTCAGTCGTTCTACAAGCACTGTCATACAAAGACAAAACCACAATCAGTCACCTCCCTCAAGAAGCTGTCATTCTTTTTTTAAACAAAATATAAACACAAAATATATACGAAGTAAAAACAAAGAAATTTTAGGTTTGGCCAGAGGGGTAGCAAATTAGGGTTAGCGAAGATAGAGGATTTGATATAGAAGATACAGCATTTGAACTCACCTTTGAAGGAAGCTATGGACCTTAAGAGAGACTTTACTTTCATAACTCTGGATACTTAATCCTCGCTATGACTCATTTTCCTCATTTTGTAAAAAATAAGTCATTGGATTTGATGGCATATAAAGTCCCTTCCTGTTCCAAATTCATGATGCTATAGAAAGTGAAGATACAATATATTTCAAACATGGGGAAAAGCCCATGCAAAAATATGGAGATAGGAGATAGAATGTTATATAAGAGTAACAGCAAGTATGGAAATTTATTTGCAATGTTGAGTATTTGAAAGGGAAATATATGTAATAAACCAGGAAAGATTCTATGGAAGCTTCCAAGTCAGATATAATAAGAAAACTGCAAAGTGAAACTAATCTGAGGTTCCACTTCACATCCACTATATTGGTAGAGAGGACAAAATAGAAATTTGGCAATTGTAGATAGAGGGAAAAACCACATACACTAAGGGTGAGGTATAGGTTTTTGGAAACATCCTTGAATTCTCCTTAATTTTTCCCACTTGATCTGGAGTTCACCTGAGGCTATAATCCCCTTAATTGACCTTTCATTGTTGCTATACCCAATTCTCTGTTACTCTAAACCTAGGCCAGGCCTTCTTTGTCTGGCTACTTTCTACCCTTGATTCTATCTAAACTCCATTCTCTTTGTTGCTGGCCTCAGACCTCTAGTCAGCACAGTCCCATCAAGTCAGGCCACTCCCATCAAGATCCTCCCCAGACTCCCTCTTCACCAGAGTACTTGGGCAAACCTAGATCCCTCCTGCAATCTTTCTGTATATAAGATCCATCTTGGCTTCCATCTAGGTGCTCAGATTCAATCTGACCTGCTTGTATCAGTGATACAAATGCTGAGATTCCTTAAGAATATAGACAATGCTAAAATGCCTTAAGAGTCTGGCCAAATATGGCAGATCTTTAATAAATCTTGTTTTTCTTTGGCTGAAAGAAGGCTGGGTTAGAATTCATTTGGGTAGAAACAATGTGTAGCTATTTAGGGGTCGCAGCACCCCTAAACCTCAACACTAATGCCCCATTGCCATGGGCTCTACTCCCAGCTAAATCAGTCAACAAGGATTTATGGGGAAAAATTACTGTGTACTAGAAAATGTGCTAACTGATGTGGTTACAAGGACAAACTGAAACAGTCCCTGCCCTGAAAGAGGTTACAATGTATTATCGTTACAGAAAATAATGGATCGCTAAGATTTAGCATACTGTAGTTTTCTCACCTACTATGATTTTCATTTATTCTACTTATAACTCCTTATCAGGCACCAATTCACTCAAGGCAATTGTGCAACATACCTACTTCCTCCCTTTCTCCCTTCCTCCCTGTCCCCCCCCCCCCCCCTCTCTCTCCCTTTCTTTATTTCTTTCTGTTTATTGGCTAGATTTCTTTCTTAAAGACCAGGCTTTAGACTCAAATCTCTGACTCTCATTGATTGGCCAATAATTGGCCAGAAACTCTGAGGGTTTTCCCCTTCCTGATTGATTTTTTTTAATAGGTAAAAGAAGATCTTCCCTGCCTCATTTCTTACCTTACCTGTTCTTAATCATGGAATGGGGGTTGCCTCAGTAAAAATGAGAACTTGGAAACACCTTAGCTTAAAAATGCAAAGATCTCCCACTGCATCCAGGGCTATCTTCAGTCATCCTGACCTCTATCTTGCTACTGGACCCAGATAGCTGAAAAAGTGAGTCTGGTGACTTTGCAGAGTCATTCCTCACTTAAATCCAATTCACATGCAAATAACCTTTCTGATATCATGGTCCTCTTCAAGAATGAAGGACAAATCAACAGCAACAAACTATCCTCATGCATGAGTTCACAGATCCCTTGAACTGTGAACAGGAAATCCAAAAGTTTAAATTCCAAAGAAAATTGTCTGGCACAGACTTTGATAATACAAGGCCAACACAGCACCATGATTAGCCATTGTTGATGTGCCTTAGTAAAAATTTCCCCTAGCTTTGGGGAGGGGGTTAAATGTCATATTTCGCTACCATCTATTTTCATATCAGTGGGTCACATTTATTACTTATCTATTGTATAGAAAGAAATTTAGAGGAAAATGACATGAGGCATGAGACAGAAATAATGTTACTGTGTTAAATCCAAAATAACATGATAAAAGAAATATCATAGAATCTTCTAATTGTTGCCATAAGTTGATAAGAAAATGTGTTCTCTTTAATTTGGGATTTAGTTCAATTAATGTATCCTCAGTATCCCAGAGTGATCAAAAAAGCATCTGTGAGACTGTTTTTCCTTTTTCAAAAATGTCAGGATGAAGGATTGAGAAAACATCTTTTTAAATTGTTATGAGGTATTTGTAAGAGTCTTAATGAATACATAATGAGTATGTAGTCACATTAAAGTGATAATTGAATGACAGCAAAACCTGTTTACAAAATGACATTATTGGTGGTTTAACTATTGAAGCAGACACTTGGCTAGGCATATTTTTGACAGACAGTTATTTGAATCTAAGTCTGGGTAAAACAAAATTGCCCAAAGAACAGCAGGAAAGTTAAAGAAGCCTTGCCCTGGTAATAATAATGCCTGATGTAAAATGTGAGGTTTAAAATTATAATGAAACAAGGTGGCTAGATAGCATAGTGAACAGAGCACTGGCCCTGGAGTCAGGAGGACCTGAGTTCAAATCCACCCTCAGTAGAGTACCATTTACTTAGCCGTGTGACCTTAGGCAAGTCACTTAACTCCAATTGTCCTGCCTTCCCCTCTCCAAAAGGCAAAAAATAAAAAAAAGTACAATGAAACATCAAAACTTAACTAGAAATCATTATGCTTCTTACCCATTGTCAAGTCAATGCCTTCTGCATTCCTATGACTCTACTGTTATTTCTACTCCAATTACCACCATTTCCACTGTTCTCTGCTCTGGACTTCAATACTTGGCAAGGTTAACCTCTCATTATTTTTGCTGTTGATTTTGTCACCTGCCTTTAAGGACCTTTCTGTTGATGATATAACCTCTCTATTCTTGCTGTTGTTACACACTGGTGACTTTGTCAGGGAGCTGTAAGAGACAATCAGAAATTATTTTGTCTAGTCCTTGTTTTCAGGCAGATTTTTTTTTGTGAGACAAGGGTGAGGCAGGTGTTTGGAACTGTGATTTCATAGGGAACTCTAAGGGTGGAAACTCCTTCTCTTGAGTCAAATCAATCAGTTATCCTTAACTTAAAATCTTGGAAACCTGCTTAGGGAACCAAGAGGCTATGACTTCCTTATGGTGATAGATCTATGTTTCAGTGGCTAAATTTGAATCCAATTTCATCTATTTAGCGTGCCATGTTGAACCTATGGTTAGCAGATAAAATGTTGTTAATCCCATTTTACAGATGAGTTAAATGAGTCAAGAGAAAAAAACTTTATGGTTTCCCTACACACCCCTCATTTTCTCTATGGGGCTATTAAATGACAGAAGTGGGGCTAAAATCTAGGTCTCCTTACTTATGTAATAGTCTTCCAACTTATCTCATGCTGTTTTTTATAGTTAATGTTAGCCACTGTTTTTAATCCCTCATACTTATTCAGGGATTTAGAGCTTGCAAAGGACACTCTTCCTAACAATTGTATGAGGAATATGTGAAATACCAGGATCCTAGATTGAGAAGTGGAAGAAACATTAGATATTAGCTAGCCCAATCTGTCTCATTTTAATAATGAGGTAAATGAAGCCTAAGGAGGAAAACGTCTTCCTTAAGATGAGAGTCATGGCAAATTCCATGTAGAACAAGACAAAGAGCACTGACTCTAGAATCACAGTGCCTAGGCTCAAATTCTCTCTCTGATACATACTATTGGTGTGACCATGGAGTAAGTCACTTTGTTTACTGGACCTTGGTTTTCTCATCTGTAAAAGCAGGGTAGAGTAGAGGGAAGGTTGAAAAGAGTTACCCTCTGAGGTATTTTACAGCTCTAGATCTCTGATCTTAAGGAGAAGAACTAGTATTTAAACCAAGATTGTTCTGGAACCAGCTCTTACCATACCTAAATATTCAGTGTTATGAATTTACATATCAGAAATTAGCAAATACTATGAAGCAGAATTTGATTTATTGTTTTGTTGATTTTCTATACTCACAAAGTAAAGGAGAAAATACGAACAATTCAGATCAAACCTAAATGTGTGTCATGCTTACATTTTTTTTTTCAGACAACAACATTTTATACATTTTTAAGAACACTCCTGAATTGAACCCAAATTATTTGACTCCCAATCTTGGGCTCTTTGCATTGTTCCACACATCCTCTTTTCATTTCAATGCATCAAGCATTTATTAAGTACTTGCTATGAGCCAGGCATAGTGTTACTATCAAGGATACAAAAAAAGAGAAAAAGAGTTTCAGTGGTCGAGGATATTACCATCTAATGGAGGAAGAATACACATAAAAGGAAGGTGAAAAACTGGGTGGAGAGGGTGGGGCACCCAACAGAAGGTAAAATTAGAATAACTAAAATGACTGAATCCTATTACAGTGAGCAATTAGAACCAAATTCACAACAGATCAGCATTGACTCTATACCCTACTCTGAAATCTTAGCAGGAAATATCAATTGGTCTCGAGCCCAGAAAGCATTCTTGGAAGAGCTAAAAAATTAGGATTTTAAAAGCGAAATTAGAGAGGTAGAATATAAATTGACCAATTCTTTTAAAATTTCACTTGTCAAAATAGAAAAAAAAATTACTGAAGAAAACAGTTCCTTAAATGTAAAATTTGTGAAATTGGAAGATTGCAAAATCTAACTGGAGAAAAGAACTCTCTAAAATGAAATCTGAACATATAGGAAAGGAACTTCAAAAATTAATAGAGAAAATAATTTTCTAAAATTAGAATCAGTCAATTTGAAGCCAATGACTCTATGAGGCATCAAAAATCAATCAAACAAAACTGAAAGAATGAAAAATTAGAAGAAAATGTAAAATATCTCATTTGAAAAATAACTGACCTGGAGAATAGATCCAGGAGAGATGATCTAAGAATTATTGGTCTATTGGAAAACCATGATGAAAAAAAGAGCCTGGACAGCATCTTCCAAGAAATCATAAAGGAAAATTGCCCTGAGGTTCGAGAATCAGAGGGTAAAATAGTTATAGAAAGAATCCACCAAACACCTCCTGAAAGAGATGCCAAATTGAAAACTCCAAGAAATATTGTGGCCAAATTCCAGAACCATAAAATCAAAGAAAAAAAATATTCCAGGGACCAAGAAAGAAACAATTCAAATATCATGGAACTACAGTAAGGATCACACAGGACCTAGAGGCTTCTACATTAAATGATCAGAGGGATTGGAATATGATATTTTGTAAGGTAAAAGAACTCAGACTATAACCAAGGATCAACTATCCAGCAAAACTGAGCATAATCTTTCAGGCAAAGAGATGGTCATTCAATAAAATAAGAGACTTTCTGACCTTCCTGATGAAAAAACCAGAATTCAATGGAAAACTTGATCTCCAAATCCAAATCTCAAGAGAAACATAAGAAGGTCAACAGGGAAAATACACACACACACACACACACACACACACACACACACACACACCTTGTTCTTCAATAAGAGCCAGCTCTTTACATCCCTACATGAGAAGCTGATATTGAGAATTGTGTAATCATTGTGACATACAAAAGGTTTATACAAAGATAGAAGGTGTGAGTATAAACTAACCTAAGTGATGATTAAAAAAAAAAACCCTCTCAAGGTGTGCAAAGGAATTGTAATGGGAAAAAAGGAAAGGAGGAAACAGAAAAGGATAAATTATGCACCACAAAGAGGCATAAAAACATATTATAGCAGAAAGAAAGAAGGGAGAGAGATGATCATTTTATGAGCTTTATTCTCATTAGTTTTGGTTCAAGGAGAGAATGACATAATCAGTTAAGTATAGGATTCTAACATGAAAATACACAAAGACTTATTTATAATAGAGGGAAAGAAGGGAGGGAGAGGAGCACTGTGTGAGGTTTACTCTCATTGGCTTTGGTTCAAGGAGGGAATAGCATACTTTGTTAAGTATAAAAATCTATTTCGCCCTACAGGGTCTAGGAGGAGAAAGAGGATAGAAAAGGGGGGGTGGTTTAGAAGGGATGGAAAAAGTAGTAAGGTGAGAGGACAGGAAAAGGATGGGGGGCTGATAGGGAGGAAATACTGAGGGAGGCAGTGGTCAAAAGGAAAACTCTTATGGAAATGAAGGGAGAAATAAAAGCACAATGCAAGGAAATAAGACAACTCCAAAAGACTTATGATGGAAAAGATATCCACATCCAGAGAAAAGAACTATGGAGTCTGCATGCAGATTGAGGGAAACTACTTGCTCCCTCTCTTTTGTGTTTTATTTTGTTTCTTTCCTTTTTTTTTGTTCTCCTTGTTCACTTCATTGATTATATTTCTTCTTTACAACCTGAATAATGCTTAATACAAAGGTATTTGTAGAGCCTATATCAGATTGCATGCCGCCATGGCGGGGGCCAGGGGGAAAGGAGAGGGAAGGGAAGAAGATTTGGAATGCAAGGGATTATGGAATTGAATGTTGTAAACTAAAAGTAGATAAACAAATTTAATAAAATAAAATTTAAAAATAAATAAATAATTCATAATTATAAAGAAAAAACAAAACACAAAAAACCTGAAGACCAATTGTTGAAATTAACCTATGTTTTAAAACAAACACATTGAATATTAAAAAAACTGTCCTTTTCAACATATATATGTATACCTACACACATATATAAAGATATATATATATATTATATATATGCATATATATATGTATATATAGAGAGATCCACCTAGATTACTTTCTCTAATGTATGTGGGTTTCAAGAACTAAATGAGCACAATGAATTTTGTAATATTATACTTTTAGGTTAAATTATATGAAGTAGCTTGGAGGAAAAAAATGGAAGGAACTATAGAACTGAAAAACAAAAACAACCCTTCAAAAGTGATTTTCAAGTACAAAATGTAAAGGGAATATAATAGTTTCCCCAGCATCCTTAAAGCAGGTGCTTGGACTTAAAATATAATTAAGGTTATATGATTAAAATCTTTATTACTTTGGTTGCCATAAAAGAAAAATACGTCTTAATTCAAATTATCAGTAGTGTGATCCATTGTTTTTGAAAGGTAACATTATAGTAGTAATTATTGCATATTGTTACAATAGACATAAATCACAATAAAATAAAATCCCATACCTTTTTTTTTTAAGATAACATGAATATTTCACAGAATTTTAGGCATATTATAAATTGGCAATGTCCTTCCTTTGGCACTTTGGATGTTATTTCAATCTCCCTTCAGTTTCTACCCTTTGATGCTATGTCTCCTTGCTTTGATTTCTCCTTTAAAATATGGTATGCTAACAAATTGGCTACATTTGCAGTTTTAACTGAAAAACTATCCATAAATTTCAATAGGTAAATTCTCAATATACCAAAGGTTCCAGGAGAAATGAGACAGTGATGCTTCTTATAAGAAAATGATAAAATAAAGGTTGCCTCCAGGTGTCCAGTTGTTTTCTGATCCTAAACAGAAGTGATTAATGGATCAAATGTTTCTCATACTCTGGAGATGACAAGTATTGCTAGAAGGAATTGTGCAATGATGCTTTTTGGATCCACTGCAAATTTATGTTAGCTTACCTTAACAGGGCTCTGAATGCTGCATGAGAATTCTGAAAAACAAAAACAAACAAACAAAAACTACCACTTGTAAAGCCACTTAAGGTATGTAGAGTACTTTAATATCTTAGTATCTCATTTGGTCTTTACAAAAAGTTTGTGAGGTAGATACTATTATAATCTCCATTTTACAGATAAAGAATCTGATACTGAAATGCTATATTCACTATGATCACAAAGCTAGTAAGCAATTAAGGCAAAATTTGAACACAGATCTTTCTGATCCCAATTTCAGCATGCTATCTACTATGCCACCTCCAGCCTTTCATTTTTTTTTACTTACTTTTTTATCATATTCTTTACATTAGATGCTACAGATCTTGCATTTTCTACTCAAGTCATCAGTTTTATCCTCCCTCAGCAGATGACTTCCCATCCTTTATCATTCACCTGACCCAATTCTTTCCAAGTTCAATAATTCTTCATTATTTTTATTTTTATTTTGCAGGGCTTGGATGGGGATTTGTCTTCATCCTTTTCAACAGGTCTGTGGTATTTGATATTATGGACAAAGTCCTCGACTAATAAAAATACCATAAAAATGAAGACGTTACCATAAAAATATTTAGGTAAGGGTAGGGCTGCACCAGACCCGAAAATACCAGTATGCTGGGTCCTGCTGGATGAATTCTACTAAAGTCTTCCCTCAGCCAAAGAAAAGTAAAGTTTATTAAAACTTTGCTTTTATTAGACACAAAGCAGGTCTCTGCTAGAAAATTCTATGGCACTTTCTTTTCTCTTGGCTCCTGTGGTATTTCACTCTCCTTTTACACTTACTGTTCTGACTGTTCCTTTCCTCTCTTTGCCTGGCTTCTCATGCTTTTCCTTTCCTTAAAACACGTATCCTTTTGAGTTTTGTTTTGGCTTCTTTTTCTTCTTTGTCTATACTTTGCTGTTCTTGTTATTTTCATCTACTTTGACAGTTCTGACTGTTAATTTATGGAGATGATTCTCAGATCTACATCAGTACACTCTTCTAAGGACCAATTGCAATCACCCTCATTCATTTCCCCAACATTTCTTGGTTGCATTATAGTCATAAACTTTCTGCTGCTCTTTCTGTCCCTGGTTTAGATTTAACATGACTATTGACATAATACCTTTCCTAAGGAATTGATTGTATCACTCAAATATGCAAATGGATCTATTTTCATCAATTTTCATATTTTCTGCAATGATTCAAGTTGAAATTCATCCATGCTTTTCTCTCCTGTGGTCCTCACATATAATCACTTATTCCAAGAAGTTTACAATAGCAGAATTGAGACCTTCCTCACTTTCTCTTCAGCTTGAGATGAGAAAAAGGAGTACTGCACATTTATGTTTCAATTCGGTAGGAACTTCTTGTATTCAATTATACTAATCAATGACAACAGCCTATTACTTAGAAAGCATTTCCTATTTTTTAAAGGAAAATATGTAAATATAAATGCCAATTAAGTTTTGCACTAGCCCTGAAAATGAGATGATTCTTTTTCAGCTATTATTGTCCAGTTTGGGAATTTCTCAGCCCAAAGATCATAAGATCTTCTTGGAGAGTAAATCTTCCCATGTAGGTCCTTTAGACTGGATGTCAATAAGAGATGCTTAAAACATAAAAAGTTTGATTCACATTAGTTGACAAAGGGGTTAGCAGGTGGCTAGCAAGTTTGCAGAGTAGAATGAGAGACACACACGGATAAGGTTTTACATAGTCTTAGGACAGTTGTCAAAAAGGAGTCTACCAGGTAAGACTACTCAGACACACCTTTCTTATTTAGGAAGTTGTGGAATAGGGGTAAGATGTCAGTTGAAGGGTGGTGTAGGTTGGTTTTGGAGTAATCTTGGTGTAGCCCAGGATCAGGACTGTTCTACCTGAAGCTGTTTCCCCTGAGGTCTCTAGTTGATCTAATCAGAATGTCCAGGTGGAAAGAAGTAATGTCTAGGTGGATTAGACATCTAAGAAAGTGGAGGCCTCCCTTTGAGATGGAATCAAAATAAAATTTGACTGAAAGTCTGTTTTTAATTTCTACAACTTCTAATGAAGCTAGATGAGTGAAAATTTCCAACCAAACCCAATTATCTCCAGCCCCAACTGAAAAAAAAAAAGTAAAAAAAAATACACAAAATGAAGCAAAAGAATAACAATTAAAAGGAAAGGACATTCTCAGAACGTAATTATCATAGAAAATTTAAGTTGAGCAAATGCCAATTTTACCTTCCTCTTTCTCTTCATGGTTTCATTCCCAGGGTGCCATGTAATACTTCGATTTAGAAGCCTTTGTAGAAGCAGGAAAATTCTGCAGCTCCCCCCATAACCACCTCAAATACCTATAAAATATCACTCTAAACAACATTCAGAGCCCCAGAACCTACAAAATGATAGAGAAACAAATCTCCCACAGAAGGCAGCCTGGCAGGTAGATTAGAAATGTTCATCCAATGTGCTAGGAGCCTAGACCAGCACCAGATGAACCCTTAGCTTTAGCCCCAGGGCAGCTCAACCAGCCCCACTGGAGCATTCAGGAAAGTGGATCACCAGCAGCTGTGTCAGTTTCCAGAATTATTAACCCATAAATGCTAAAGGAAAAGTGAAAAGTCAATGGAATTTGGCTGAATATGGGATGGACAGGTCCTGCCATCTGCCTCTACAGCAAGAAGTGGAGAAGCAGTAGCCCTGCAGCCACCTCCACGTGGCTGCCTCAGAGCTCCTGGCCTGCAGATTGCAGAGGGGCCAAGCAACTATGCAGAGGCTAAGTGCTTTTGCTTTAACCTGCCTGGATCAGGATCATGGTCTTAGGTGGTGGTCCTCAGATGTGTGACCCAGGAGCCAAAGCTGGTGGGGGCTGTAGAGACGGCACCCTCCTAAATAGCTCTGGCAGGTACATAAACTCCAGCAATTTGGGACAAAGCTCTCCCCTCTGGAAGCAGAGTTCTACTGTGGCTCAAGAGTCAAGTTAATTGACAGGCAAAATGAGCAGGCAAAGAAAGCAAAGCAAGCTCAGCAATACAACTTTAGATTGCATTTTTGGGGACAAAAAGGATCAAAGCATGGAAAAGGAGGAAGACAACCCAGTCAGAACTCTTGCACCAAAAGCTTCCAAGAAAAATGCAAACTGGTTACAGGCCATAGAGGATCTTAAGAAGGATTTTGAAAACCAAATAAGAGAGGAGAAGGAAAAATTAAGAAGAGAAATGAGAATGATGCAAGAAAATCATGAAAAGAGAGTTAACAACCTGACTGAAGAAAATAACACATTAAAAAATAGACTAACTCAAATGGCAAAAGAGGCCCAAAAAGCCAGTGAGAAGGATGCCTTAAAAACCTGAATGTGCCAGATGGAAAAACAATCTCAAAAGCTCATGGAGGAGAATAATTCCTTCAGAATTAGAGTGGAGCAAATGGAAGCTAATGACTTTCTGAGAAATTAAGACACTATTAAACAGATAAAAAGCAAAAGAAAAAATAGAAGGCAAAGGGAAATATCTCAGTGAAAAAACCACTGACCTGGAAAATAGATCCAGGAGAGACAATTTAAAAATTATTGAACTACCTGAAAGCCATGATCAAAAAAAAGAAAAAACAAAAAACAAAACCTAGAAATCATCCTTCAAGAAATTCTCAAGGGAAATTGCCCAGATACTTTAGAACCAGAGGGCAAAATAGAAAATGAAGGAATTCACCAATCACCTCTTGAAAAAGATCCCAAAAATAAAATGCCTAGGAATGTTACAGCCAGGTGCCAGAGTTCCTAGATCAAGGAGGAAATATTACAAGCTGCCAAGAAGAAAAAATTTGAATACAGTGTAAACACAATCATGTTATCACAGGATCTAGTGGCTTCTACATTAAGGGATCGAAGGGCCTGTGATATGATATTTCAGAGATCAAAGGAACTAGAATTAAAAGCAAGAATCACCTATCCAGCAAAATTGAGTATAAAGTTTCAGGGGAAAATATGATCATTCAATGACATGGAGGACTTTCAAGCATTCTTGATGAAAAAACCAGAGCTGAATAAAAGTTTGACATCCAAGCACAAGAAACATGAGAAGGTAAACAGGGAACAGAAATCATAAGGAACTTATCAAAGCTGAACTATTTACATGCCTACATGGAAAAACAATAATTGCAACATATGAAACTTTTCTCAATATGAGGATAATTGAAAGGAATATGAATGTGTGTGTGTATATATATACACACATATATATGTGTGTGTGTATGTATATATGTATGTATATATACATCTATGTCTATATATGAGGGTATATATGCATATGAATACATATGTGTGTACATATATGTGTACAGACATGCATGGACAGAGGGCACAGGATCAATTTAATAGGAAGGAATGGTATTTTAAAAGGTGAAATTGAAAGGTGGGAGAGGATTATACTGAGAGGAGATAGGGAGAGATGGAATGGGGTTAATTGTCTCATATGGAAGAGGCAAGGGATAACTGCTACAATGAAGGGGAAGTAAAGGAAGGCAAAAGGGAGTGAGTTTACCTTACTTTCACTGAATTTGGCTTGAGGAGGTAATGACATACACTCTAAATTGGGTATATTGCCCTGCAGGAAAGTAGGGGTGAAGGGGATGAAAGAGGGGATGATGGAGGGGAGGGCAGGTTGGGAGGGAAGTACATTAGAAGCTCACAGTTTTGTAAAGGGACAGGGACAAAGTAGAGAGTAGTACAAGAGGGGGACAGCATAGGATGGAGGGAAATATAATCAGTTTTTCACAACATGTCCATTGTGGAGGTGTTTTGTGTAACTACACATATACGGCCTGTATGGAATTGCTTGTCTTTCCTGTGGGGGTGGGTGATGAGGGAGGAAGGGAAAGAATCTAGAATTTATACTTTTAAAATCAAATGTATATCTATATCTATATCTATCTAACTATAATTATTATTATTTACACGTAACTGGGAAATAAGTTATACAGGCACTGGGGTAGGGAGAGCCATCTTGCCCTACTGCAAAGTCAGTGGGGTGATGGGGAGGATATAGGAGAGAGCAGACTGGGGGAGGGGGTATATAGTGGGATTGCTCTGTGAGGGTGATGGGTAGGGGAAAGGTGGGGAGAAAATTTATAACTCAAAATCTTGTGGAAATGAATGATATAAATTAAAAATAAACAAAAGTTAATTTAAAAAGTAAAATAAATTTAAAGTAAATTTTCAAAAAGAAGTCATTACAACAGCTGTTGAATCAAAGAATTGTAAAAGGTAGCTGAAGGTGGGGAGAAAAACATTGAAGGTCTTCATGACTCACTTGGAAAATTAAGGATTCCATATATCCCTCATTCCACCCTTAGTATCTACCCTAAGTACCAACCCTAATTTTTACCAGTCCTTCATTTCAAATGTGCTATCCTTTCTGGTTCTGAAGGACAGTGGCTACATAAATTTCTGACCCAAGAACAGGTTACAGTTGGGATTGAAAACATAATGAGGACAGGGCAGAGCTAAGATGGTGGAATGAAAGACATAGCCTTTCCAAGCTCCTCCAAGAATTCTGTTGCTAAAAGCTAAAAAGTGAATTTGAACAGATTTAAGAGTGAGAGAGCCCATTGGGAGACACAGTGTGGCAGATTCCCAGCCCAGGCAAGAGCCTACTCAGGTCTGGGCAAAGAGAACACTGAGCACACAGGAGCTGCATCAGCATGTATCTGAGAATATAGTAAGGCAGACTGAGTAGAAGCCCCAACCAGCCAGCCGACTCACCCAGTTGGAGGGGTTTGCAGCCATCTCACCACAGGACAGAGGATCTTTGGAACTGGGTAGGAAAAAGTTTTGGGCCCACAGCAGGATCAGCAGCTTATTCTGGGGCTAACAGCCCACAGCCTGGATGTTTAAAATTACATATCCAAACATTCAGAAGTCAAGAGGGAGGAATAAAAATTTAGTTGCTCTGATCCTCCCTCCCTGATCCAAAAAAATCTGGAATTAAATGCCCCACCCAGAGTAAAATCTTGAATTAGTGGAAACAGCCTCAGGCTTGGGTGTCACTGAGGAAACAGGAAGGGAGACAGTACAGAGTCTAAGCCCAGGAGGGTGGAAGCAGCAAGCCCAAACAACAAAAGCCCAGGTGTGCTTTAGCACCACTGGGCCAATCTGCAAACTACAGACCTGTCCTGCCCTTCTGCTGACATTCTGCTACTGAGCCTGAGCTGTAGCCCAGAGACGGAGATGGAAACCTGAAGGAACTAGAACACCCCACCTCCATAGGTTACTCTGTAAGCCTCAGGGTAACTCAGGGGAAACATTAGCTTCAGTCTACACACTCAGAGGCTACAGCTCACATGGTTAACCAAGCCTCTACCTCCCAGCCTGAGAAGCTCAATACTTTGCACCCCAGAAGTAGATATCCACTCTAAAAATCCAGTACATAGGCCACTACAATGGGGAAGAAGGAAACTGCAAAGGCTAGGACCATCAAATCTTTTTACAGTGAGCAAGAAAAACCAAATTCAGAAGGCAACATGGACTCTATATACACACTGGACACCACAGAAGGAAATGTGAATTGGACTCAAGCCCAAAAAGCATTCTTGGAGGATCTCAAGAGGGATTTTAAAAATGAAATTAGAGAGAGAGTAGATAAATTTAAATCTACAGTGACCAAATTGGAAAAAAATCTCACTGAAGAAAACAAATCTTTAAAGAGTAAAATCAGAGAATTAGGACAAGAGGTCCAAAATCTAACTGGAGAAAATACCTCCCTAAAAATGAAAACTGAACATATGGTAAAGGACATCCAAAAACTAATTGAAGAAAATAATTCACTAAAAATTAGAATCATTGAAACTGAAGCCAAGGACTCTATGATGCAACAAGAGTCAGTCAAACAGAATGCAAAGATTGAAAATTTAGAAGAAAGTGCAAAATATCTCAGTGGAAAAACAACTGACCTGGAAAACAGATCCAGGTGAAATAAACTAAAAATTATTGGCCTACCAGAAAGCCATGATGAAAAAATCAGCCTGGACTTCATCTTCCAAGATATTGTCAAAGAAAACTGTCCTGAGGTCCTAGAATCAGAAGTAGAAATAATTATTGAAAGAATTCATTGGTCTCCTCCTGAAAGAGATCCCAAATTGAGAACTCCAAGAAATATACTAGCCAAATTCCAGAGCTACAAGGTCAAGGAGAAAATACTGAATGCAGTCAAAAAGAAACAATTCAAATATCGTGGAATTACAGTCAGGATTACACAGGATTTAGCAGCTGCTACATTAAAAGATCAGAGGGATTGGAATGAGATGTTTTGTAAAGCAAAAGAGTCAGGACTACAATCAAGGCTCAACTACCTAGCAAGACTGAGTATATTCTTTCAGCCAAGGTCATTTAAGGAAATAAAAGTCTTCCAGACTTTCCTTATGAAAAAGCCCAAGTTCAATGGAAAATTCGATCTCCACTTACAAGACCCAAGAAAGACATAAAAAGGTAAACAAGGAAAACATACACTCACACGTACACATACACACACAGATGCTCACACATGCACATAACTTGGAACTCAATAAGAGCAGTTTACATTCCTTTATGAGAAGCAGATACCTGTCAATACTGAAATTTGCATAAGTATTGTGACACTTAAAAGGGATGTACATAGAAAGAGGGTGTGAGTGTAAGTGAACTAATATGAAGATTAAAAAAAAACCCTACTAAGGGGAAGAAAGGGAATATAATGGAAGAAAAGGAAAGGTGGAGACAGAAGATGGTAAATGATGCCACACGAAGAGGCATAAAAACATACTTAAGTGGAGGGGTGGGAAGGTAGGAGATGAGCATCATATGATCATTACTCTCATTGTTTTGATTTAAAGAGGGATGACGAGAAATGGCTAAGTTTAGATTCTCACATGAAAAGACACAAAAACTCATAACAATAGAGGGAAAAGAGGAAGGGAGAAGAGCAATGTATGAAATTTACTAACATTTGTTTGGGTTTGAGGAGGGAAAAACATACTCTGTTAAGATTAAAAATCTATTGTGCCCTACAGGAAGTAGGAGGGATAAGGAGGGAGGGGTATAAGAAGGGGGAAGGTGGTCAGTAGGGAGAGAAAGAGTAGCAAGGGGAAAGGGTAGGTAAAGAAGCAGGGACACAGAGAGGGAAGACTGAGGGAAGCAGTGGTCAAAAAGAAAACTCTTAAGGAGGGGAACTAAAAAGGAAGACACAAAGATATAAACAGAGGAGGGAATAAGATGGAGGGAAAGTCACAGATAGTAATCATAACTGTGAATTTGAATGGAATGAACTCTCCCATAAAACAGAGGCAGATAGCAGAATGGATTAAAAACCACAATCCTACAATATGCTGTCTACAAGAAACACATTTGAAACAAGGGGAAACGCACAGGGTAAAGGTAAAAGATGGAGCAGAATATATTATGCCTCAGGGAAAGTTAAAAAGGCAGGGGTAGCAATCCTTCTCAGATAAAGCAAAAGCTAAAATAGATCTAATTAAAAGGGATAAGGAAAGAAACTACATCTTGCTAAAAGGCATCATTGGGAATGAAGCCATATCATTACTTAACATATATGCACCAAGCAGTATAGCATCCAAATTCCTACAGGAAAAGTCAAGGGCATTAGAGGAAGAAATAGATAGCAAAACAATACTAGTGGGGGACCTCAATCTCCTCCTCTATGAACTTGATAAATCTAAACTCAAAATAAACAAGAAAAAGTAAAGGAGGCAAATAGAATTTTAGAGAGGCTAGACATGATAGATCTCTGAAGAAAACTTAATGGGGATAAAAAGGAATATACCTTCTTCTCAGTGGTACATGGCACATGAACAAAAATTGATCATGCATTAGAGCATAAAAACCTCACAATTCAGTGCAGAAAGGCAAAAATATTAAATGCATCATTCTCAGATCATAATGCAATAACAATTATATGCAATAAACGGCCTTGGAAAGATAAGCAGAAAACTAATTGGAAACTAAATAATGTAATCCTAAAGAATAAGTGGATCAAACAAGAAATTATAGAAACAATCAGTAACTTCATTCAAAAGAATGAAAATAATGAGACAACATACCAAAATTTGTGGGATGCAGAAAAGGCAGTTCTTAGGGGAAGTTTTATATAGCTGAATGCATACATGAAAAAAATTAGAGAAAATGGAGATCAATGAATTGGGCATGCAATTGAAAAAGCTAGAAAAAGAACAAATTGAAAATCCTCAATTAAAATACTAAATAAGAAATAATGAAAACCAAAGGAGAGATTAATAAAATTGAAAATAAGAAAACTATTGCAGTTATGAATAAAACTAAGAGTTGGTTTTATGAAAAAACAATAAAATTCATAGACCTTTAGTCAATATGATAAAAAAAAGAAGATAACCAAATTTTGAGTTTCAAAAATGAAAAGGGTGAATGTATCTCCAATTAAGAGGAAATTAAAACAATAATTAGGAATTATTTTGCCCAATTATATGGACACAAATTTGACAATCTTAGTGAAATGGATGAATATTTACAAAAATATAAGTTGCCCATACTAACTGAAGAGGAAGTAAATTACTTAAACAACCCCATCTCAGAAAAAGAAATTGAACAAGCTATCAGAGAACTCCCTAGGAAAAAGTCCCCAGGGCCAGATGGATTTAATAGTGAATTCTTTCAAACATTTAAAGATCAATTGATCCCAACAATCTACAAAGTATTTGGGAAAATTGGTGAGGAAGGAGTCCTACCAAATTCTTTTAACGGCACAAATATGATATTAATACCTAAATCAGGGAGAGAAAATGGAGAAAGAAAATTATGGACCAGTCTTCCTCATGGATATAGATGCATAAATTTTAAATAAAATATTAGCAAAAAGACTGCAGCAATTTATCGCAAGAATAATACATGTTGATCAGGTTGGATTTATTCCAGGAATGCAAAGATGTTTCAATGTTAGGCAAACCATCAGTATCATTGATCACATCAACAATAAAACTAGCAGAAACAATATGATTATCTCAATAGATGCAGAAGAAGCCTTTGACAAAATACAACATCCATTCTTATTGAAAACATGAGAAAGTATAGGAATAAATGGAGTTTTCATTTGAATAATAGGTAGCATCTACTTAAAGCCGTCAGCAAGTATTATTTGCAATGGGGATAAACTAAAATATTTCCAGTAAGATCTGGGTTGAAACAAGGCTGTCCACTATCACCCCTCTTATTCAATCTCATACTACATGTGTTAGCAGTAGCAATTAGAGTAGAAAAAGTAATCAAAGGAATCCAGTTAGGCAAAGAAGAGACTAAACTATCACTCTTTGCAGATGATCTGAAGATATACTTGGAGAATCCTAGAGAATCAAGTAAAAACCCACATCTTCAGCTTTCCTATATATTTCCAATGAAGTCCAACACCAACAGATAGTAAGGGAAACCCCATTTAGAGTTACTGTAGACATTATAATATATTTGGAAATCTACCTGCCAAAACAAACCCAGCAGGTTTATGCACACAACTACAAAACACTTTTCACACAAATAAAATCAGATCTAACTAATTGGAAAAACATCAATTGCTCATGGCTGGGTCAAGCTAATATAATAACAATGACAATTTTACCTAAATTGAATTACATATTTAGTGCCATACCAATCAATCTACTAAAAAATTATAGAACTAGAAAAAATAGTGACTGAATTCATTTGGAAGAACAAAAAGTCCGGAATATCAAGGAAATTAATGAAAAGAAATGCTAGGGAAGGTTGCCTCGCCATACCGGATTCTAATCTGTATTATAAAACAGCAGTCATCAAAACTGCTTGGTACTGGCTAAGGAATAGAGTAGTGCATCAATGGAATAGATCAGGTACAAAAGACTCAGTTGTCAATGATTATAGTAACACTCTGTTTGATAAGCCCAAAGACCCCAGTTTCTGGGATAAAAACTCACTATTTGACAAAAATTGCTGGGAAAATTGAATTATAGTATGGCAGAAACTGGGCATAGACCATCATCTAACTTCGTACTCCAAAGTCAAGTCTAAATGGGTGCACAATCTAGGTATAAACACTGATACTGTAAATAATCTGGGGAAGCAAGGAATAGTTTACCTGTCAGATTTATGGAGTAGGGAAGGCTTTATGACCAAAGAGGAGTTGGAGAGCATTATAAAATGCAAAATGGATAACCCTGATTACATTAAATTGAAAAATTTCTGTAGAAACAAAGCCAATGTAACCAAGATTAAGAGGGAAGTGGGAAATTGGGAAAGAATATTTACAACCAGTATCTCTGATAAAGACCTCATTTCTAAAATATACAAGTAATTATGTAAAATCTATAAGAATACAAGTCATTCCCCAATTGATAAATGGGCAAAGGATATGAACAGACAGTTTTCAGAGGTAGAAATTAAAGATATCTTTAAGCACAGGGAAAAAATGTTCTAAATCACTATTGATTCGAGAAATGCAAATCAAAACAACTTTGAGGTACCACATCTCGCCAGTCAGATTGGCCAAGGTGACAAAACTGGAAAATGACAAGTGCTGGAGAGGATGTGGAAAAATTGGAACACTAATGCATCGTTGGTGGAGTTGTGAACTGACACAACCATTCTTGAGAGCAATCTGGAACTATACCCAAAGGGTTATAAATAATTGAATACTCTTTGCCCCAGTAATACCACTTTTGGGGTTATTTCCCAAAGAGATCATAGAAGTGGGAAAAGGACCCATATGTACAAAAATATTTATTGCAGCTCTCTTTGTGGTGGCAAAAAACTGGAAATATAGGGGATGCTCATCAATTGGGGAATGGTTGAACAAGTTGTGGTACATGAATATAATGGACTACTATTGTGTTATAAGAAATGGGAAGGAGATGGACTTCATAATTACATGTAGAGGCTTATACAGATTGATGCTAAGTGACAAGAGCAGAACCAGTAAAAATTTGTACACAATCACAGACACATCATATGTATGATGATCAACCTTGCTAAACTGGACTCTTCTCAGCAACACACAGCTATAAGACAACTCTACAAGTCTGAGGATGGAAGTCGATATCTACATTTAGAGAAGAATCTAGAAAGACCAGAGTTTAAATCGAGACTGAAGCAATACATGCTATTGTACTTTTTCATGTTTGGTTTTTCTTTTTTTTTCTCTTGTTCACTCCATTGGTTACAACCCTTCTATACAACCAGACTATTGTACAATGTGAAAGTATTTGCAGATTCTATACGTGATTGCAGGCCACCATTGGGGTGGAGGGAAGGGAGGAAATTTGAAACCTAAGGGATTATAGAACTGAATCTTGTAAACTAAAAGTAAATAAACAAGTCAATGAAAAAAAAAAAGACAAGTCACAGAGTGACAGGACAGCCAAAGAAGCTAATTCAACATTAAATTACACTTTGAAATAAAAAAAAAAATTATATAATGAGGACAGGTAAACCAAGTCTGCTTTGTGGCTACTATGCCCTACCCTACAAAATGCACAAGTATATATTGGAATTTTAGGAATTTTGTAATTACAATGTCCTTCCTCCCATATGAAAGTATAATAACTGATTTTGCTTACTGGAGGAAGTATACATGGATACAAGTCTTTGCAAATAATTATATTTATAGCTGAAATCTGGTGTTCCTTATTATTAGAATCTTAGTATACTATAAGCTTTCCCCCTCTCAATTATAGAGTCACTTCTCCCCTTCCCACTCACCAGTCCATAATCCATATGAAGGATCACAGAGGAAAAGTCAGGGTTATTTGTTACAGACTTATGGTCCTATCAATGAAGAAAAGTTTAAAAAATACTCCCAAGTCTTTCTCCAAGTAATAATCAAATAGGATAGAGATAGACTTAGTTTGTATACTTTTGTCCATAAAATTTATAGATAGATAGATCTATAAAACCAAAATCTGTATAGATCTCTAGATATAAATTTCAAACTTCTTAGTTTTAACTGTATTACTTTTTACCCATAAACCAGCCAAGTTTCCCCTGATCTCAAAAATTCATAGGCTAAAGTGCCCCACAATACCTAGGATTTGGGCATAATATTTTTTTAATGAGAGGGACAATGAGAATTACATTTTTTTTAATTTTAGTTTTTTGCGACATAGTATTTTACTTTTTCCAAGTACTTGTAAATATAGTTTTCAACATTTATTCTTATATGATTTTGAGTTTCAATTTTTTTATTGCTTCCTTACTCGCACATACCCCCAATATGGCAAGCAATTTGATGTAGTTCATATATGTGCAATCATGTAAACATATTTTCACATTAACTATGTTGTGAAAGAAGAAACAGAACAAAAGGGAAAAGCCATTGAAAACAAAACAAAGTGAAAAAATAGTATTCCTTAATCTGAATTTAGACTCCATAGTTGTTTCTCTGGATGTGGATAGCATTTTCCATCATGAGTCTTTTGGAATTTTCTTGGATCATTGTACTGCTGAGAAGAGATGTCAATTATTGTTAATCATCATACAGTGCTACTGTAACTGTATACAATGTTCTCCAGGTGCTGCTCTCTTCACTCAGCATCATGAACATTTCATTCTAAGTCCCTCATCCTATTTGAGTAATTATAATGCTCAAATACCCAAAAAACATGAATCTCTGGGTGGAAGTATCATCATATTTCATCACCACCAATTACTGTTTATTTCTCCTGAATCCCTCTTCTTCCTCTGCCTACTTGTGAGACCTCAGACAAGTCTTTTAGCCTCTATAGAGAGCATGTTCCTTGTTATAGGTATGGGTATTGAATTAAATGTCAGCTAAAATATCTTTCAGTTTTAAATATATAATCTAAATAACCTATGAGGATAACTAAACAGAGGTGGGATCTTTCCTGCACAGAAGAAGGAAGCTGGGAAGCCATCTTTTAGAGCTGCAATGACCTTGTTCCCTCAAGACATCTATTCATGAATTATGTCCAACATACATTGGATGATTTGTGACCTCAGCTACATTATTCCTGAAACCAAAGTCACTTCTAAAGAATAGCCTCCAATGAATCATGTTTGGTTACAAAATCTTGTGTTGGTCTTTTCACTCCATTTCCTTCCCTAATATGAATTCTGATTGGCCACAGAATAACTCATTTGGAAAACTATTGTATGGCAAACATAAATACTGAAATAGATAGGAGAAACCACTCATTATTTTTGTGTTCATTTTAAGGAAAAATCCTATGAATCTAGAGAAACAATATCAATGCTCATAAATTCCAAAAGGTCAGGAATATTATGTGGTATCTCAACAAGTAGAAAGAACAAACCAAGATTCTACAGAAATAAATCTTCCCTTTACCTTTGGCTGGCATTTTTATTTGCATGGCTGCAATCCAAGTTTGTTACTATATATTATTGTATGGCATATAAGCAGGAATAGATTTCTTGGAAGTGACTCTCAGTGACTGCTAAAAATCAAAGAGAAAAATGTTATTGGGGCTCAAGTTAATACATGCTGGAATTAAAATCAAGGATTGATGGGTTTTCTGAGCAGCTTTAATATAGGAATAACTTCTTCTACTTCACAAAACTTATTAAGTGCCTTCTATATACAAGACTCTGGACTAAGTGATAATAATAACTAAATTTATAAAGCCACTATGCTAAGCACTTTACAATTGTTATATCACTTGATCTTGAAACCACCAGTGAGAGGTAGGTGCTATTATCATTCTCATTTTGTAGCTGGGGGATTCTGAGTTGGACACAAGTTAATTGACTTGATTAAGGTTGCACAATTAGTACATTAACTGGATTTGAACTCAGGTCTTTCTGATTCCAGACCAGACAAAGTATCCATTGCACAAATTACCTACTCAAGTGTTTGAGTCTTAAAGAAATTCTCTGATCTCAAGGGGTTCAGGATGTGATGAGAGAGACAACTTTCTAGCAATTATATACAAAGAAGAGAAATATGAGATAATTTGGAGATAATCAAGAGAAGAAGGAGATCAAGAAAGATTTCTTATAGAAAGGAGAATTTAGCTGGAATTTAAAAGAATTCAGGTAATGCAGGAGTCAGATACGAGTAAGAAGAATATTTATAGGCGTGGAGGGCAACTAGTGGAAAAAGCACAGAGAAAAAAAGATAGAGTTGTTTTTGTAAGGAACAAGGAGACCAGTGTCATTTGACAACAGAGTGCATTAGGCAGAGGTAAAAGGGAGAGATTTTCCTGAAGATTGGAAAGGTAAGAGGGGGCCAGCTGATAGAGGCTTTAAATGACAAATTCCCCTTGTCTTCATGCATATGATGAGGACCAGTGGAATTTTTTTGGATATAGGAGTGATATTGTCAGAATTTTGCTTTAAGAAGATAAATTTGACAGTGGAGTGGAGGATGGACTGGGAAGATTCTTAGGACAGAGTCCAACCAGAAGGCTATTAGAATTGTTCAGGAGTAAGTTGATGAAGGCTTTCACCAGAGTGATGTCAGTTTTGGTTGTTTATGTTTCATTTCTGAAGAGGACCAATGACATCACAATGTTGTTGTCAGGGTACAGTGTGTTTGTGACTGATCAGTTCAATCAGAGTACAGAAAAGTCTACCACAAGTTAGGCACAAATAGTCCAGTAAAACATTTGCAATGGAGATGGCTCTGGATTTATGCAGCTCATGCCTCCTTTGTGTTACTATGATTCTGCCCTGGTCATGGAGTATAGTATATTCTTTGTTGCAAGCACTCCATGCTAGGTAGTCCTGTAGTAGAATCTTCCATGTCTCACAATTGATAATAAAGTTCTTCAAAATGATTTTAAGAATGTCCTCATACTACTTCTTCTGACCACCCCATGTAAGTACTTGCTTGTGTTAGTTCTTCTTAAAATAGTCTTTTACTTAAGTATGCATTTGACCTTTAAGCTATGTGCTCAGCTCATTAGAGTTGTTTTCTCTGCAGCAGAATTTGAATTCTTGGCATTTATGTACCAGCAATGTGATATTCACAGCGCCAATGATGACTATGAATCTGCTGATGCAGTTATAAATCACAAACTATAACAGGCTTTCCACATGGAGGACAGAACCAAAGCATTTATTCACATACCAGAAAGCCAAATCCCCAAACCAGAAAGCCAAAATCATTATAGTAACCACAAAGTTGGTACACATAATCAATGCAGTAAACACTCACATTTCCAAGCCTTTAAAACAAAACAGGCTCCCACAAGAAGGATTCTCTTCTCAGCCTCCACATTGTTTGCTCCCAGCAGTTCTGGCTCCCAGCAATTCTCATTCCTGACGGTTCTGGCTGGCTCTCAGAAGTTCTCAGCAGAAGTTCTGCCTCTATAGCTTGGGCTTTTCCTTATATATGGTATTAGCTCCTCCCTGTTCTGCTTCCTTCTTGTTATACCAGCAATTTCATCCAACTGTGGGATTCACAAGTTCTGGATCTTAATATTTGACACAATCATGAACTTGAAACAAGGTGCAAAGTACCTATTTTCTTGCGAATACAAGGGCTATGGAAGATCTTCAAGTCCCATTGTCATTACAATTTACTGTGACCAATGATTTCACACAGGGATGGTGAAGTTCTGACTGATGGAGGACATCTGTTTTTTGGTGTTATCAGGACAAAATTAGCACAAGCAGAAGAAAATTGTTCTATACTCTATTGCCTCTCAGTCTCACAGATTGCATTGAGTGCATAATTATCCGTGAAGAAAGAGTTATGCATAAGCTCTCCCTCCTTTGTTTTGCACTTGGCTTGCAGATATTTCAAGTCAAATAATTTACCATTAGTACAGCAGTTGATCTTGATACCATTTTCACCTGTGTTGAAGGTATTTAAAAATATGGAAATATCATGCTAAAAAGCATAGAAACAATGACACAGTCCTGTTTCACTCCATTGATAAGTGGATAATCTGGAGAGCAGCCTCCTTCATCTAAAACAGTGGTTCTCAACATTCCTAATGTCACAACCCTTTAATACTTATATGTGGGCATATCTGCATGTGGGAGGACTCACCTGGAGATAGATAGAGGAGCGGTGTCTCAGTTCTTAAGACCATCAGAAGTATATGTTTTCTGATGGTCTTAAGTGACCCCTATGACTCCTGTGATAGGGTAGTCCAACCTCCAAAGGGGGCGCAACCCGCAGATTGAGAACCGCTGATCTAGAACTTTTGTGAGCATGCCATCATGAAATTGCATATGATACTGATGAATTTCTCTGAACAACAAAATTTCATCATGATCTTCCACATCTACTTGTTCTTGACAGTATTAAAGACCTTGAGCAGCTCAATGAATGAATTAGCTCTTCTGCTCCTGGCATTTCTTCTGGAATTGCTGGGCAGTAAACACTATAATGACTGTTCCTTATTCCTTTCTGAAGCCATAATGCCCCTTGACAGATGATCATCTTCCAGGTGAAAGATCAGCCTATCAAGGAGAATTCTGGCAAGAATCTTGCTGGCAATGACTAAGGGAGGAATTCCACTGTAATTGTGACAGGACAACATAGAGATTGACAATGGAGGCATCATTGAACTCTTGGGGATAACCTGATTTTTGCCGTATAACACAGAAAATTTCAGTTTTTTTTGTATGAATGGTGGACCCCCCGACTTACAAATCTCTGCTGGGATGGGATCAATGCCCAGTTCTTTGCAACTAGAGAAGAGCCTGATTGAATACCTCTCCTTCAGCTTAACATTTGACTAGAGAGGCATTGAGTAAAATCTGAGACATACAGTCAACAGCTTCAGCATTTGTTCAAGACAGTCTGTTGAGATCTCTATGGACATGTTCATCCCATTTCTCCATGATCATGTCCACACTGGTCAGTATGGTTCAATCATTGCAGAGTTGTTGAGATGCACTACAGGTCTTTGTCCCACAAATAGTCTTCAGGATATCAGAAGCACTTTGGATGGTTGCTATTAGTGTAAAATTGAATCTCATCAGCTTTCTTACTGAGCCAAGAATCCTGAGTCCTTCTAAGCTTTGCTTGTACTTTACATCTGATGGAATTTAACACTGTCTTCTTGGAGACAAGTGAACTGGCCTTCTGGTAAACCCTGTGGTGGTCTTTTATCTCATTTAGCAGCTTCTGAAGTTCCCTATGATTTTTGTCAAACCAGTGCTGATGTTTGTGGTGATTTTTGCCCAGATAAGCAAATGTGGTTTTGTACAACAAGTTTCTGAAAGTTCCCCCACTCCTTTTCTGCTCCACTGTTGCCAATTATGTGCTGATTCAACTTTTCTTCAGGTCAGCAATGAACTGTTCACACAAAGAGAAGTTCTCTAATCTATTGACTCTGAGTGTCATAACTGTTGTCTTGCCTTGCGGCCACCTCTTTTATTGAAAAAGTATATTTAGATTGGAGATGGAGTCTATGATTGGTTCAGCTATCTGCACTATACATCACTGTTATCCCTCTTACATACTGACTCTTATTCTTCTAATGATTTAGTCTATTTAATGCCAGTGCTTGCTGTGAGGGTGCACGCATGACCTTTTGTTGCAGGTAGAGAAGCAGAAGATAGTGTTGGTGGTAAGAAGGTCAAGAGATGCACAAGTCTTCAGTAGTAAGTGACCACTGCTATTGTTATTTCCAATTCCATTCCTCCAAATGACTCTGTGCTATGGTCTAATAATCTGTGCCTATGCTGGCATTAAAGTCACCAAGAATTATAAGATTTTTCCTCTTTTGAAACTTTGATGATGAGATATCCAGGTCTTCATATGATTTTTCTTTGACCTCACTGAGGTTCATCATTGTGGAAGCATATGCACTTATGATGGTGGTGTGGCACTTTCCTACAAGATCCTGTCAAGAATCTCTCAGTCACTCTTTTTGGGAGGCAGACTAGCTTGATGATTAGATTAGATCTGATTTCTTCACTAATACACCTCATCAAAGTGACCACTCCAGGAAAAAAAAAAAAAGCAAAAATAAAAAACAGCAAAAAATGTGTATCTATCTCTGACTTTGGTAAGCTGTCCTTCATTTCCCAGTCTTGTGTCATTCAGTGCTGCTATTTTAATTCGGTACCTTCTGAGTTTTCTCTGAACAAGAGCTACTCATTTCTCAGGTATACTGGATTTCAAGTTATCCATATCTGTGTGCACATTATGTGTACTGATAGTGAGTGTAAAAAGTTTTGTGCTTTCTTTGTATTTTGACCACAGGGTGGGATCTCTACCTGCTATGGTAAACAAGTCAGGGTTGGGTTAAGCAGACAATTTTTAAGGTACTTTTTCTAATAGCTTTCTCATTGCAGAAGGTATGCAGGGCAGTTCTTTTTTTATAAAAGCTGTTCAAATATACAGGGGGTTCCAAATCCCACTGCTGCTTCAGTCTAGTGAGAAGATGACCCAGTGCCCTGGGCTGCCTGTGAGCAAGCCCTACAGTATACTACACTGCAGGCCCAAGTGTAATGGTAATGGGATTTGAAGATCTTCCCTGTCCCTTATTGGCAAGCAAACAGGTGCTTAGCACCTTGTTTCAAGTTGGTTAAGAAAAAGAAGTAGTTAATACCTAGTTTCAGCTATTTAACTACTTAGCACCTTGTTTCAGCTCATGACTGTACCAAGTGTTAAGATCCAGAACTTGTGAATTCCACAGTGGGATGAACTTGCTGATGTAACAGGGAGGGGTGGAACAAGGAGGACCTAATATCATATATAAGGAAAAGCCCAAGATAGAGAGCCATAACTGCTGGGAAATGGAAATTCTGGGCAACAGAACTGCTGGGAGACAGAACTTCTTGGAGCAAGCAGCATGGAGGCTGAGGACCTACCATGAGTGAAGAGAGGAGAATCCTTGCTTGAGGGAGTCTGTTTTGTTTTGAAGGCCTGACTGAGGGGAGGTTTGGGAAGACTTGGGAATGTGGGTGTTCACTGCATTGACTGTGTGTACCAACTTCATGGTTACTGTAATGACTTTGACTTTCTAGTTTTGTGACTTGGTTTTCTGGTATTTGAATAAATGCTTTAGTTCTGTCCTCCATGTGGAGAGCCTGTTACATTTTGGTGATTCACAACTACACCAGCATATTCATAGCCACTGTGGCTGCTGTGAATATTGCACTGATGTAACACCCAATAAATCCACACTAGCTGTTTCTTCATTTGCTCATCTCTATAGGACTTCAAGGTAGGTAAAATGGTAAGATAGTAAAATAATAAAAATAGTACATGATGTGTGGTATTTTGACTTGCACATGAATTAGTCTTATGTGAGACAGAGCTACTGAGAGTTAATGACCTCACTCTTTCTTCCAGAGTAATTGAAGTCCAGTGGCAAGACAAAAGGCAAGATGGCTGACAATGTCTAGTATATAGTGGAAGACTTTGGAGTCTTTGATGTCTGACCAAGCTCTATGCGCTATATAGTGCCTGCTTCAGCTGTCTTCATGACTATTGGGATATACTGTTTTTATCTTCCCCTTTAACTAGAGGAAGTCTTCAAATGCTTGGGGTCGGCATTCCCCTAACTCACTGATGGAGTTTAAAGTTCATCAGTCACCTCCAGCTCAGACTGTCTGCTGAGACGGTTATACTTCGTGTGGCTACTGAGCATACTACAACTTCCTGGAATCACAGGTAAGAGTTGAGTGACAGTTAGATGCCAGTGTTGGATAAGCATCCCTTAAAAGGGCTCAACAAGTCCTGGTACCAAAGGCTCTGGTCTTCCCTGAATGTTGCCATACACCCCCATAACAGAGAAGTGAAGGAAGTTATAATTGGAACTTGGACAAATTTAGTCAATTCACTAACAATGAGTTTCTGTGGTGGGGGACAGGGGGACTCATTATTTCCACTTACAGCTAAGTAACCCACATTCAAGTTTCATGATAGGAAACTCTAAATCCATTTCATCATCTCATCTGGTGCCTCGCCATATTATCACCTGCTGCACTATAGGTATCATTTCTTATTTACAAAAGTTAAGACCATTAGCAAAGGGGAATTTTTCTTAATTATCATAAAGCAAAAACAGTCAAAAATATCAGCCTTGCTTGACTTTGTGCTTTTTTCCCCTTCACCATGATTACTTCTATCTCAGGGGAGTCCATAATTAAGGTTCCAGTTTGACAAGACAAAATGAACAATCTCAAAGTGTTTCTTACATTACTAAACAGTCATTGAATGATAGGACAAAAGAGCCAGGTGTACCTATTGAAGCTAGATTGTGAGCCTTACTATCAAAGTCATTGTCCAATCTCACCTACTTTACCAGCAACTCAAAACAAATTCAGAATATGGATTTGTGGTTTCTTAAATAGTGAGTCTGAGATCACTCATATCCCTGGAATCTGCTAAATTTATGGGAAAGGAAGTTACTGTAAGTGATTATGGGGGTAAGACTACTCTTGAAATTATAACTTTGGTTCATTTCTCAGGAGGAACAATGGTAACCATTCCCCAAATGGATATTTTCCTTTTTCTTGAATGCATTACTGACACAGACAGTCTTAGGTCTTGGTCCCCTGACACAGCTGCCCCATTATTCCTAGTCAGATAAAATAGGAACATATGGAGCCTCTTATCTCCTATCAGATCTCTTGCCAAACTCAATTCTGTATTCCAGAAGGCCATAACCATTTTTTCCCCCCTGACAATATTTTCTGTCATTATCAGCTGTGGGTTTTGTCCCTACCATCTGGGAATTTAATGCTCATTTGTGGCCAGGCATGAAAAAGGATCAGTCCTAGAAAATCACCACTAATTAGAGGAAAGGTAGTTAGTTGGTCCATATCAGTATCCTTTTAATTCTTGATATTATTTTACTCATCGAGCAGGTCAAATCAACTTTGAGCAGAAGTATAGAGTGGTAGACTTATGAAACATTTTCTTTAGGACATTGAAGGTTTGGCTAGTGAAAACCCATGGCAACCAAGAAAGGGGACTACTCCATCTCATCTCATCTGTCAAGCAATTAAGGATTAAGGACAGCACTTTAAAGTGGGAAGGAAATAAGTATTTAAATATCCCTGCCAAGTGCCAGGCACTATGCCAACCATTTTACAAATATTTTCTCATTTGATACCCACAACAACACTGAGGTAGACATAATTATTCCCATTTTAAAGTTGAGGAAATTTACCAGTAGAAGGAAGAGCCATAAAACATTATAAGATTGGTTTCTGGTAGCAATACTTTCCTCATCTGGGGATTCCCTTTGATTTATCCATTCACCCACAAACCTGCCACTTTTTAGTGGAAGCCTGAGCAAAATTAACTTTACAACCTATACTTGCAAAAATTATCATCTCTTGAGGCTTTGGACCTTATGACTTCAGGAGCATATAATCCATAATGTATTTATCGCTCCAGAACAGTACTGGGCAACCTAGAGTCACTGGTAAATCTCCCACTACAAAGTTTAGAAGAAAACCCGACGCCCTCTCTGGTTCTGGTCAATAGTAGTCATTCAAAGTGCTGCTAAAAAATGTTTTAGCATCAGTTTCTGGCCTGTCATTTGTTTCTGGGAGAGATGAAGATTTATCTAAGGATATTACCTCACCATTTTGTGACCAAACGTCCCCAATACATGTTTTCTCGAAGTTTCTTGTAAGACTGACTGAGTCCGGCAGCCAAACTGATTTTGGGAACTAGGAGAAATATGGGAGATAATGTGTGCTTTCACATCCTAATTTGTGTTGTATCCTTACTTATGATCCAGAGGATATTCCATCTCTTCTCCTTTATGAGTTTAAATGTATTTCCAACAAAGTTCTCTATCTCTTGGAACTTTGCTCAGCCCCTATGAACTTTGTGATAGCCCCAAGCTATTTATATTTCATTTCCCTCTAGGCTTTCTGTACTTTGCTACCAAGTCCTATCTTCCTCTTTCTCTCTTTTATGCACTGTTTCCCTCAATAGGCTGTAAGTTACTTGAGGGGGAGGAGTTTCTTTCTGCTTGTATTTATATATCTTGCTTAGCACAGTGCCTGGCATACAGTAATGCTTGTTGCCCTCTTGTCTGTCAGCTTATTATGGAAAAAGAAGTCACATATTTTCCCTGGTTGTTTTTCCTCTCAGTATGTTTATTAAAATGAATATAGAAGTACACAAAGTAATAAGTACATGGTCCTTGCAATGGTAGCCCTTCCATACTTGGCTATACTTGTTTGCCTGTGCCTTCTATGTCTAGAACTCAATTTTCACAGCTTTCAAAGGAACACATATGGAATTGATGAAGATTTTTTTTTTATTTGCTCATTTACTTTTAATTTACAAGATTCAGTTCCACAATCACTTGAGTTTCAGATTTTCTCCCCTCCCTTCCCCC
>JAQQSV010000979.1:40981-81663 GCA_028646515.1 Pseudochirops corinnae
GACCATGTACTTATTACTTTGTGTACTTCTATATTCATTTTAATAAACATACTGAGAGGAAAAACAACCAGGGAAAATATGTGACTTCTTTTTCCATAATAAGCTGACAGACAAGAGGGCAACAAGCATTACTGTATGCCAGGCACTGTGCTAAGCAAGATATATAAATACAAGCAGAAAGAAACTCCTCCCCCTCAAGTAACTTACAGCCTATTGAGGGAAACAGTGCATAAAAGAGAGAAAGAGGAAGATAGGACTTGGTAGCAAAGTACAGAAAGCCTAGAGGGAAATGAAATATAAATAGCTTGGGGCTATCACAAAGTTCATAGGGGCTGAGCAAAGTTCCAAGAGATAGAGAACTTTGTTGGAAATACATTTAAACTCATAAAGGAGAAGAGATGGAATATCCTCTGGATCATAAGTAAGGATACAACACAAATTAGGATGTGAAAGCACACATTATCTCCCATATTTCTCCTAGTTCCCAAAATCAGTTTGGCTGCCGGACTCAGTCAGTCTTACAAGAAACTTCGAGAAAACATGTATTGGGGACGTTTGGTCACAAAATGGTGAGGTAATATCCTTAGATAAATCTTCATCTCTCCCAGAAACAAATGACAGGCCAGAAACTGATGCTAAAACATTTTTTAGCAGCACTTTGAATGACTACTATTGACCAGAACCAGAGAGGGCGTCGGGTTTTCTTCTAAACTTTGTAGTGGGAGATTTACCAGTGACTCTAGGTTGCCCAGTACTGTTCTGGAGCGATAAATACATTATGGATTATATGCTCCTGAAGTCATAAGGTCCAAAGCCTCAAGAGATGATAATTTTTGCAAGTATAGGTTGTAAAGTTAATTTTGCTCAGGCTTCCACTAAAAAGTGGCAGGTTTGTGGGTGAATGGATAAATCAAAGGGAATCCCCAGATGAGGAAAGTATTGCTACCAGAAACCAATCTTATAATGTTTTATGGCTCTTCCTTCTACTGGTAAATTTCCTCAACTTTAAAATGGGAATAATTATGTCTACCTCAGTGTTGTTGTGGGTATCAAATGAGAAAATATTTGTAAAATGGTTGGCATAGTGCCTGGCACTTGGCAGGGATATTTAAATACTTATTTCCTTCCCACTTTAAAGTGCTGTCCTTAATCCTTAATTGCTTGACAGATGAGATGAGATGGAGTAGTCCCCTTTCTTGGTTGCCATGGGTTTTCACTAGCCAAACCTTCAATGTCCTAAAGAAAATGTTTCATAAGTCTACCACTCTATACTTCTGCTCAAAGTTGATTTGACCTGCTCGATGAGTAAAATAATATCAAGAATTAAAAGGATACTGATATGGACCAACTAACTACCTTTCCTCTAATTAGTGGTGATTTTCTAGGACTGATCCTTTTTCATGCCTGGCCACAAATGAGCATTAAATTCCCAGATGGTAGGGACAAAACCCACAGCTGATAATGACAGAAAATATTGTCAGGGGGGAAAAAATGGTTATGGCCTTCTGGAATACAGAATTGAGTTTGGCAAGAGATCTGATAGGAGATAAGAGGCTCCATATGTTCCTATTTTATCTGACTAGGAATAATGGGGCAGCTGTGTCAGGGGACCAAGACCTAAGACTGTCTGTGTCAGTAATGCATTCAAGAAAAAGGAAAATATCCATTTGGGGAATGGTTACCATTGTTCCTCCTGAGAAATGAACCAAAGTTATAATTTCAAGAGTAGTCTTACCCCCATAATCACTTACAGTAACTTCCTTTCCCATAAATTTAGCAGATTCCAGGGATATGAGTGATCTCAGACTCACTATTTAAGAAACCACAAATCCATATTCTGAATTTGTTTTGAGTTGCTGGTAAAGTAGGTGAGATTGGACAATGACTTTGATAGTAAGGCTCACAATCTAGCTTCAATAGGTACACCTGGCTCTTTTGTCCTATCATTCAATGACTGTTTAGTAATGTAAGAAACACTTTGAGATTGTTCATTTTGTCTTGTCAAACTGGAACCTTAATTATGGACTCCCCTGAGATAGAAGTAATCATGGTGAAGGGGAAAAAAGCACAAAGTCAAGCAAGGCTGATATTTTTGACTGTTTTTGCTTTATGATAATTAAGAAAAATTCCCCTTTGCTAATGGTCTTAACTTTTGTAAATAAGAAATGATACCTATAGTGCAGCAGGTGATAATATGGCGAGGCACCAGATGAGATGATGAAATGGATTTAGAGTTTCCTATCATGAAACTTGAATGTGGGTTACTTAGCTGTAAGTGGAAATAATGAGTCCCCCTGTCCCCCACCACAGAAACTCATTGTTAGTGAATTGACTAAATTTGTCCAAGTTCCAATTATAACTTCCTTCACTTCTCTGTTATGGGGGTGTATGGCAACATTCAGGGAAGACCAGAGCCTTTGGTACCAGGACTTGTTGAGCCCTTTTAAGGGATGCTTATCCAACACTGGCATCTAACTGTCACTCAACTCTTACCTGTGATTCCAGGAAGTTGTAGTATGCTCAGTAGCCACACGAAGTATAACCGTCTCAGCAGACAGTCTGAGCTGGAGGTGACTGATGAACTTTAAACTCCATCAGTGAGTTAGGGGAATGCCGACCCCAAGCATTTGAAGACTTCCTCTAGTTAAAGGGGAAGATAAAAACAGTATATCCCAATAGTCATGAAGACAGCTGAAGCAGGCACTATATAGCGCATAGAGCTTGGTCAGACATCAAAGACTCCAAAGTCTTCCACTATATACTAGACATTGTCAGCCATCTTGCCTTTTGTCTTGCCACTGGACTTCAATTACTCTGGAAGAAAGAGTGAGGTCATTAACTCTCAGTAGCTCTGTCTCACATAAGACTAATTCATGTGCAAGTCAAAATACCACACATCATGTACTATTTTTATTATTTTACTATCTTACCATTTTACCTACCTTGAAGTCCTATAGAGATGAGCAAATGAAGAAACAGCTAGTGTGGATTTATTGGGTGTTACATCAGTGCAATATTCACAGCAGCCACAGTGGCTATGAATATGCTGGTGTAGTTGTGAATCACCAAAATGTAACAGGCTCTCCACATGGAGGACAGAACTAAAGCATTTATTCAAATACCAGAAAACCAAGTCACAAAACTAGAAAGTCAAAGTCATTACAGTAACCATGAAGTTGGTACACACAGTCAATGCAGTGAACACCCACATTCCCAAGTCTTCCCAAACCTCCCCTCAGTCAGGCCTTCAAAACAAAACAGACTCCCTCAAGCAAGGATTCTCCTCTCTTCACTCATGGTAGGTCCTCAGCCTCCATGCTGCTTGCTCCAAGAAGTTCTGTCTCCCAGCAGTTCTGTTGCCCAGAATTTCCATTTCCCAGCAGTTATGGCTCTCTATCTTGGGCTTTTCCTTATATATGATATTAGGTCCTCCTTGTTCCACCCCTCCCTGTTACATCAGCAAGTTCATCCCACTGTGGAATTCACAAGTTCTGGATCTTAACACTTGGTACAGTCATGAGCTGAAACAAGGTGCTAAGTAGTTAAATAGCTGAAACTAGGTATTAACTACTTCTTTTTCTTAACCAACTTGAAACAAGGTGCTAAGCACCTGTTTGCTTGCCAATAAGGGACAGGGAAGATCTTCAAATCCCATTACCATTACACTTGGGCCTGCAGTGTAGTATACTGTAGGGCTTGCTCACAGGCAGCCCAGGGCACTGGGTCATCTTCTCACTAGACTGAAGCAGCAGTGGGATTTGGAACCCCCTGTATATTTGAACAGCTTTTATAAAAAAAGAACTGCCCTGCATACCTTCTGCAATGAGAAAGCTATTAGAAAAAGTACCTTAAAAATTGTCTGCTTAACCCAACCCTGACTTGTTTACCATAGCAGGTAGAGATCCCACCCTGTGGTCAAAATACAAAGAAAGCACAAAACTTTTTACACTCACTATCAGTACACATAATGTGCACACAGATATGGATAACTTGAAATCCAGTATACCTGAGAAATGAGTAGCTCTTGTTCAGAGAAAACTCAGAAGGTACCGAATTAAAATAGCAGCACTGAATGACACAAGACTGGGAAATGAAGGACAGCTTACCAAAGTCAGAGATAGATACACATTTTTTGCTGTTTTTTATTTTTGCTTTTTTTTTTTTTCCTGGAGTGGTCACTTTGATGAGGTGTATTAGTGAAGAAATCAGATCTAATCTAATCATCAAGCTAGTCTGCCTCCCAAAAAGAGTGACTGAGAGATTCTTGACAGGATCTTGTAGGAAAGTGCCACACCACCATCATAAGTGCATATGCTTCCACAATGATGAACCTCAGTGAGGTCAAAGAAAAATCATATGAAGACCTGGATATCTCATCATCAAAGTTTCAAAAGAGGAAAAATCTTATAATTCTTGGTGACTTTAATGCCAGCATAGGCACAGATTATTAGACCATAGCACAGAGTCATTTGGAGGAATGGAATTGGAAATAACAATAGCAGTGGTCACTTACTACTGAAGACTTGTGCATCTCTTGACCTTCTTACCACCAACACTATCTTCTGCTTCTCTACCTGCAACAAAAGGTCATGCGTGCACCCTCACAGCAAGCACTGGCATTAAATAGACTAAATCATTAGAAGAATAAGAGTCAGTATGTAAGAGGGATAACAGTGATGTATAGTGCAGATAGCTGAACCAATCATAGACTCCATCTCCAATCTAAATATACTTTTTCAATAAAAGAGGTGGCCGCAAGGCAAGACAACAGTTATGACACTCAGAGTCAATAGATTAGAGAACTTCTCTTTGTGTGAACAGTTCATTGCTGACCTGAAGAAAAGTTGAATCAGCACATAATTGGCAACAGTGGAGCAGAAAAGGAGTGGGGGAACTTTCAGAAACTTGTTGTACAAAACCACATTTGCTTATCTGGGCAAAAATCACCACAAACATCAGCACTGGTTTGACAAAAATCATAGGGAACTTCAGAAGCTGCTAAATGAGATAAAAGACCACCACAGGGTTTACCAGAAGGCCAGTTCACTTGTCTCCAAGAAGACAGTGTTAAATTCCATCAGATGTAAAGTACAAGCAAAGCTTAGAAGGACTCAGGATTCTTGGCTCAGTAAGAAAGCTGATGAGATTCAATTTTACACTAATAGCAACCATCCAAAGTGCTTCTGATATCCTGAAGACTATTTGTGGGACAAAGACCTGTAGTGCATCTCAACAACTCTGCAATGATTGAACCATACTGACCAGTGTGGACATGATCATGGAGAAATGGGATGAACATGTCCATAGAGATCTCAACAGACTGTCTTGAACAAATGCTGAAGCTGTTGACTGTATGTCTCAGATTTTACTCAATGCCTCTCTAGTCAAATGTTAAGCTGAAGGAGAGGTATTCAATCAGGCTCTTCTCTAGTTGCAAAGAACTGGGCATTGATCCCATCCCAGCAGAGATTTGTAAGTCGGGGGGTCCACCATTCATACAAAAAAAACTGAAATTTTCTGTGTTATACGGCAAAAATCAGGTTATCCCCAAGAGTTCAATGATGCCTCCATTGTCAATCTCTATGTTGTCCTGTCACAATTACAGTGGAATTCCTCCCTTAGTCATTGCCAGCAAGATTCTTGCCAGAATTCTCCTTGATAGGCTGATCTTTCACCTGGAAGATGATCATCTGTCAAGGGGCATTATGGCTTCAGAAAGGAATAAGGAACAGTCATTATAGTGTTTACTGCCCAGCAATTCCAGAAGAAATGCCAGGAGCAGAAGAGCTAATTCATTCATTGAGCTGCTCAAGGTCTTTAATACTGTCAAGAACAAGTAGATGTGGAAGATCATGATGAAATTTTGTTGTTCAGAGAAATTCATCAGTATCATATGCAATTTCATGATGGCATGCTCACAAAAGTTCTAGATCAGCGGTTCTCAATCTGCGGGTTGCGCCCCCTTTGGAGGTTGGACTACCCTATCACAGGAGTCATAGGGGTCACTTAAGACCATCAGAAAACATATACTTCTGATGGTCTTAAGAACTGAGACACCGCTCCTCTATCTATCTCCAGGTGAGTCCTCCCACATGCAGATATGCCCACATATAAGTATTAAAGGGTTGTGACATTAGGAATGTTGAGAACCACTGTTTTAGATGAAGGAGGCTGCTCTCCAGATTATCCACTTATCAATGGAGTGAAACAGGACTGTGTCATTGTTTCTATGCTTTTTAGCATGATATTTCCATATTTTTAAATACCTTCAACACAGGTGAAAATGGTATCAAGATCAACTGCTGTACTAATGGTAAATTATTTGACTTGAAATATCTGCAAGCCAAGTGCAAAACAAAGGAGGGAGAGCTTATGCATAACTCTTTCTTCACGGATAATTATGCACTCAATGCAATCTGTGAGACTGAGAGGCAATAGAGTATAGAACAATTTTCTTCTGCTTGTGCTAATTTTGTCCTGATAACACCAAAAAACAGATGTCCTCCATCAGTCAGAACTTCACCATCCCTGTGTGAAATCATTGGTCACAGTAAATTGTAATGACAATGGGACTTGAAGATCTTCCATAGCCCTTGTATTCGCAAGAAAATAGGTACTTTGCACCTTGTTTCAAGTTCATGATTGTGTCAAATATTAAGATCCAGAACTTGTGAATCCCACAGTTGGATGAAATTGCTGGTATAACAAGAAGGAAGCAGAACAGGGAGGAGCTAATACCATATATAAGGAAAAGCCCAAGCTATAGAGGCAGAACTTCTGCTGAGAACTTCTGAGAGCCAGCCAGAACCGTCAGGAATGAGAATTGCTGGGAGCCAGAACTGCTGGGAGCAAACAATGTGGAGGCTGAGAAGAGAATCCTTCTTGTGGGAGCCTGTTTTGTTTTAAAGGCTTGGAAATGTGAGTGTTTACTGCATTGATTATGTGTACCAACTTTGTGGTTACTATAATGATTTTGGCTTTCTGGTTTGGGGATTTGGCTTTCTGGTATGTGAATAAATGCTTTGGTTCTGTCCTCCATGTGGAAAGCCTGTTATAGTTTGTGATTTATAACTGCATCAGCAGATTCATAGTCATCATTGGCGCTGTGAATATCACATTGCTGGTACATAAATGCCAAGAATTCAAATTCTGCTGCAGAGAAAACAACTCTAATGAGCTGAGCACATAGCTTAAAGGTCAAATGCATACTTAAGTAAAAGACTATTTTAAGAAGAACTAACACAAGCAAGTACTTACATGGGGTGGTCAGAAGAAGTAGTATGAGGACATTCTTAAAATCATTTTGAAGAACTTTATTATCAATTGTGAGACATGGAAGATTCTACTACAGGACTACCTAGCATGGAGTGCTTGCAACAAAGAATATACTATACTCCATGACCAGGGCAGAATCATAGTAACACAAAGGAGGCATGAGCTGCATAAATCCAGAGCCATCTCCATTGCAAATGTTTTACTGGACTATTTGTGCCTAACTTGTGGTAGACTTTTCTGTACTCTGATTGAACTGATCAGTCACAAACACACTGTACCCTGACAACAACATTGTGATGTCATTGGTCCTCTTCAGAAATGAAACATAAACAACCAAAACTGACATCACTCTGGTGAAAGCCTTCATCAACTTACTCCTGAACAATTCTAATAGCCTTCTGGTTGGACTCTGTCCTAAGAATCTTCCCAGTCCATCCTCCACTCCACTGTCAAATTTATCTTCTTAAAGCAAAATTCTGACAATATCACTCCTATATCCAAAAAAATTCCACTGGTCCTCATCATATGCATGAAGACAAGGGGAATTTGTCATTTAAAGCCTCTATCAGCTGGCCCCCTCTTACCTTTCCAATCTTCAGGAAAATCTCTCCCTTTTACCTCTGCCTAATGCACTCTGTTGTCAAATGACACTGGTCTCCTTGTTCCTTACAAAAACAACTCTATCTTTTTTTCTCTGTGCTTTTTCCACTAGTTGCCCTCCACGCCTATAAATATTCTTCTTACTCGTATCTGACTCCTGCATTACCTGAATTCTTTTAAATTCCAGCTAAATTCTCCTTTCTATAAGAAATCTTTCTTGATCTCCTTCTTCTCTTGATTATCTCCAAATTATCTCATATTTCTCTTCTTTGTATATAATTGCTAGAAAGTTGTCTCTCTCATCACATCCTGAACCCCTTGAGATCAGAGAATTTCTTTAAGACTCAAACACTTGAGTAGGTAATTTGTGCAATGGATACTTTGTCTGGTCTGGAATCAGAAAGACCTGAGTTCAAATCCAGTTAATGTACTAATTGTGCAACCTTAATCAAGTCAATTAACTTGTGTCCAACTCAGAATCCCCCAGCTACAAAATGAGAATGATAATAGCACCTACCTCTCACTGGTGGTTTCAAGATCAAGTGATATAACAATTGTAAAGTGCTTAGCATAGTGGCTTTATAAATTTAGTTATTATTATCACTTAGTCCAGAGTCTTGTATATAGAAGGCACTTAATAAGTTTTGTGAAGTAGAAGAAGTTATTCCTATATTAAAGCTGCTCAGAAAACCCATCAATCCTTGATTTTAATTCCAGCATGTATTAACTTGAGCCCCAATAACATTTTTCTCTTTGATTTTTAGCAGTCACTGAGAGTCACTTCCAAGAAATCTATTCCTGCTTATATGCCATACAATAATATATAGTAACAAACTTGGATTGCAGCCATGCAAATAAAAATGCCAGCCAAAGGTAAAGGGAAGATTTATTTCTGTAGAATCTTGGTTTGTTCTTTCTACTTGTTGAGATACCACATAATATTCCTGACCTTTTGGAATTTATGAGCATTGATATTGTTTCTCTAGATTCATAGGATTTTTCCTTAAAATGAACACAAAAATAATGAGTGGTTTCTCCTATCTATTTCAGTATTTATGTTTGCCATACAATAGTTTTCCAAATGAGTTATTCTGTGGCCAATCAGAATTCATATTAGGGAAGGAAATGGAGTGAAAAGACCAACACAAGATTTTGTAACCAAACATGATTCATTGGAGGCTATTCTTTAGAAGTGACTTTGGTTTCAGGAATAATGTAGCTGAGGTCACAAATCATCCAATGTATGTTGGACATAATTCATGAATAGATGTCTTGAGGGAACAAGGTCATTGCAGCTCTAAAAGATGGCTTCCCAGCTTCCTTCTTCTGTGCAGGAAAGATCCCACCTCTGTTTAGTTATCCTCATAGGTTATTTAGATTATATATTTAAAACTGAAAGATATTTTAGCTGACATTTAATTCAATACCCATACCTATAACAAGGAACATGCTCTCTATAGAGGCTAAAAGACTTGTCTGAGGTCTCACAAGTAGGCAGAGGAAGAAGAGGGATTCAGGAGAAATAAACAGTAATTGGTGGTGATGAAATATGATGATACTTCCACCCAGAGATTCATGTTTTTTGGGTATTTGAGCATTATAATTACTCAAATAGGATGAGGGACTTAGAATGAAATGTTCATGATGCTGAGTGAAGAGAGCAGCACCTGGAGAACATTGTATACAGTTACAGTAGCACTGTATGATGATTAACAATAATTGACATCTCTTCTCAGCAGTACAATGATCCAAGAAAATTCCAAAAGACTCATGATGGAAAATGCTATCCACATCCAGAGAAACAACTATGGAGTCTAAATTCAGATTAAGGAATACTATTTTTTCACTTTGTTTTGTTTTCAATGGCTTTTCCCTTTTGTTCTGTTTCTTCTTTCACAACATAGTTAATGTGAAAATATGTTTACATGATTGCACATATATGAACTACATCAAATTGCTTGCCATATTGGGGGTATGTGCGAGTAAGGAAGCAATAAAAAAATTGAAACTCAAAATCATATAAGAATAAATGTTGAAAACTATATTTACAAGTACTTGGAAAAAGTAAAATACTATGTCGCAAAAAACTAAAATTAAAAAAAATGTAATTCTCATTGTCCCTCTCATTAAAAAAATATTATGCCCAAATCCTAGGTATTGTGGGGCACTTTAGCCTATGAATTTTTGAGATCAGGGGAAACTTGGCTGGTTTATGGGTAAAAAGTAATACAGTTAAAACTAAGAAGTTTGAAATTTATATCTAGAGATCTATACAGATTTTGGTTTTATAGATCTATCTATCTATAAATTTTATGGACAAAAGTATACAAACTAAGTCTATCTCTATCCTATTTGATTATTACTTGGAGAAAGACTTGGGAGTATTTTTTAAACTTTTCTTCATTGATAGGACCATAAGTCTGTAACAAATAACCCTGACTTTTCCTCTGTGATCCTTCATATGGATTATGGACTGGTGAGTGGGAAGGGGAGAAGTGACTCTATAATTGAGAGGGGGAAAGCTTATAGTATACTAAGATTCTAATAATAAGGAACACCAGATTTCAGCTATAAATATAATTATTTGCAAAGACTTGTATCCATGTATACTTCCTCCAGTAAGCAAAATCAGTTATTATACTTTCATATGGGAGGAAGGACATTGTAATTACAAAATTCCTAAAATTCCAATATATACTTGTGCATTTTGTAGGGTAGGGCATAGTAGCCACAAAGCAGACTTGGTTTACCTGTCCTCATTATATAATTTTTTTTTTTATTTCAAAGTGTAATTTAATGTTGAATTAGCTTCTTTGGCTGTCCTGTCACTCTGTGACTTGTCTTTTTTTTTTTCATTGACTTGTTTATTTACTTTTAGTTTACAAGATTCAGTTCTATAATCCCTTAGGTTTCAAATTTCCTCCCTTCCCTCCACCCCAATGGTGGCCTGCAATCACGTATAGAATCTGCAAATACTTTCACATTGTACAATAGTCTGGTTGTATAGAAGGGTTGTAACCAATGGAGTGAACAAGAGAAAAAAAAAGAAAAACCAAACATGAAAAAGTACAATAGCATGTATTGCTTCAGTCTCGATTTAAACTCTGGTCTTTCTAGATTCTTCTCTAAATGTAGATATCGACTTCCATCCTCAGACTTGTAGAGTTGTCTTATAGCTGTGTGTTGCTGAGAAGAGTCCAGTTTAGCAAGGTTGATCATCATACATATGATGTGTCTGTGATTGTGTACAAATTTTTACTGGTTCTGCTCTTGTCACTTAGCATCAATCTGTATAAGCCTCTACATGTAATTATGAAGTCCATCTCCTTCCCATTTCTTATAACACAATAGTAGTCCATTATATTCATGTACCACAACTTGTTCAACCATTCCCCAATTGATGAGCATCCCCTATATTTCCAGTTTTTTGCCACCACAAAGAGAGCTGCAATAAATATTTTTGTACATATGGGTCCTTTTCCCACTTCTATGATCTCTTTGGGAAATAACCCCAAAAGTGGTATTACTGGGGCAAAGAGTATTCAATTATTTATAACCCTTTGGGTATAGTTCCAGATTGCTCTCAAGAATGGTTGTGTCAGTTCACAACTCCACCAACGATGCATTAGTGTTCCAATTTTTCCACATCCTCTCCAGCACTTGTCATTTTCCAGTTTTGTCACCTTGGCCAATCTGACTGGCGAGATGTGGTACCTCAAAGTTGTTTTGATTTGCATTTCTCGAATCAATAGTGATTTAGAACATTTTTTCCCTGTGCTTAAAGATATCTTTAATTTCTACCTCTGAAAACTGTCTGTTCATATCCTTTGCCCATTTATCAATTGGGGAATGACTTGTATTCTTATAGATTTTACATAATTACTTGTATATTTTAGAAATGAGGTCTTTATCAGAGATACTGGTTGTAAATATTCTTTCCCAATTTCCCACTTCCCTCTTAATCTTGGTTACATTGGCTTTGTTTCTACAGAAATTTTTCAATTTAATGTAATCAGGGTTATCCATTTTGCATTTTATAATGCTCTCCAACTCCTCTTTGGTCATAAAGCCTTCCCTACTCCATAAATCTGACAGGTAAACTATTCCTTGCTTCCCCAGATTATTTACAGTATCAGTGTTTATACCTAGATTGTGCACCCATTTAGACTTGACTTTGGAGTACGAAGTTAGATGATGGTCTATGCCCAGTTTCTGCCATACTATAATTCAATTTTCCCAGCAATTTTTGTCAAATAGTGAGTTTTTATCCCAGAAACTGGGGTCTTTGGGCTTATCAAACAGAGTGTTACTATAATCATTGACAACTGAGTCTTTTGTACCTGATCTATTCCATTGATGCACTACTCTATTCCTTAGCCAGTACCAAGCAGTTTTGATGACTGCTGTTTTATAATACAGATTAGAATCCGGTATGGCGAGGCAACCTTCCCTAGCATTTCTTTTCATTAATTTCCTTGATATTCCGGACTTTTTGTTCTTCCAAATGAATTCAGTCACTATTTTTTCTAGTTCTATAATTTTTTAGTAGATTGATTGGTATGGCACTAAATATGTAATTCAATTTAGGTAAAATTGTCATTGTTATTATATTAGCTTGACCCAGCCATGAGCAATTGATGTTTTTCCAATTAGTTAGATCTGATTTTATTTGTGTGAAAAGTGTTTTGTAGTTGTGTGCATAAACCTGCTGGGTTTGTTTTGGCAGGTAGATTTCCAAATATATTATAATGTCTACAGTAACTCTAAATGGGGTTTCCCTTACTATCTGTTGGTGTTGGACTTCATTGGAAATATATAGGAAAGCTGAAGATGTGGGTTTTTACTTGATTCTCTAGGATTCTCCAAGTATATCTTCAGATCATCTGCAAAGAGTGATAGTTTAGTCTCTTCTTTGCCTAACTGGATTCCTTTGATTACTTTTTCTACTCTAATTGCTACTGCTAACACATGTAGTATGAGATTGAATAAGAGGGGTGATAGTGGACAGCCTTGTTTCAACCCAGATCTTACTGGAAATATTTTAGTTTATCCCCATTGCAAATAATACTTGCTGACGGCTTTAAGTAGATGCTACCTATTATTCAAATGAAAACTCCATTTATTCCTATACTTTCTCATGTTTTCAATAAGAATGGATGTTGTATTTTGTCAAAGGCTTCTTCTGCATCTATTGAGATAATCATATTGTTTCTGCTAGTTTTATTGTTGATGTGATCAATGATACTGATGGTTTGCCTAACATTGAAACATCTTTGCATTCCTGGAATAAATCCAACCTGATCAACATGTATTATTCTTGCGATAAATTGCTGCAGTCTTTTTGCTAATATTTTATTTAAAATTTATGCATCTATATCCATGAGGAAGACTGGTCCATAATTTTCTTTCTCCATTTTCTCTCCCTGATTTAGGTATTAATATCATATTTGTGCCGTTAAAAGAATTTGGTAGGACTCCTTCCTCACCAATTTTCCCAAATACTTTGTAGATTGTTGGGATCAATTGATCTTTAAATGTTTGAAAGAATTCACTATTAAATCCATCTGGCCCTGGGGACTTTTTCCTAGGGAGTTCTCTGATAGCTTGTTCAATTTCTTTTTCTGAGATGGGGTTGTTTAAGTAATTTACTTCCTCTTCAGTTAGTATGGGCAACTTATATTTTTGTAAATATTCATCCATTTCACTAAGATTGTCAAATTTGTGTCCATATAATTGGGCAAAATAATTCCTAATTATTGTTTTAATTTCCTCTTAATTGGAGATACATTCACCCTTTTCATTTTTGAAACTCAAAATTTGGTTATCTTCTTTTTTTTATCATATTGACTAAAGGTCTATGAATTTTATTGTTTTTTCATAAAACCAACTCTTAGTTTTATTCATAACTGCAATAGTTTTCTTATTTTCAATTTTATTAATCTCTCCTTTGGTTTTCATTATTTCTTATTTAGTATTTTAATTGAGGATTTTCAATTTGTTCTTTTTCTAGCTTTTTCAATTGCATGCCCAATTCATTGATCTCCATTTTCTCTAATTTTTTTCATGTATGCATTCAGCTATATAAAACTTCCCCTAAGAACTGCCTTTTCTGCATCCCACAAATTTTGGTATGTTGTCTCATTATTTTCATTCTTTTGAATGAAGTTACTGATTGTTTCTATAATTTCTTGTTTGATCCACTTATTCTTTAGGATTACATTATTTAGTTTCCAATTAGTTTTCTGCTTATCTTTCCAAGGCCGTTTATTGCATATAATTGTTATTGCATTATGATCTGAGAATGATGCATTTAATATTTTTGCCTTTCTGCACTGAATTGTGAGGTTTTTATGCTCTAATGCATGATCAATTTTTGTTCATGTGCCATGTACCACTGAGAAGAAGGTATATTCCTTTTTATCCCCATTAAGTTTTCTTCAGAGATCTATCATGTCTAGCCTCTCTAAAATTCTATTTGCCTCCTTTACTTTTTCTTGTTTATTTTGAGTTTAGATTTATCAAGTTCATAGAGGAGGAGATTGAGGTCCCCCACTAGTATTGTTTTGCTATCTATTTCTTCCTCTAATGCCCTTGACTTTTCCTGTAGGAATTTGGATGCTATACTGCTTGGTGCATATATGTTAAGTAATGATATGGCTTCATTCCCAATGATGCCTTTTAGCAAGATGTAGTTTCTTTCCTTATCCCTTTTAATTAGATCTATTTTAGCTTTTGCTTTATCTGAGAAGGATTGCTACCCCTGCCTTTTTAACTTTCCCTGAGGCATAATATATTCTGCTCCATCTTTTACCTTTACCCTGTGCGTTTCCCCTTGTTTCAAATGTGTTTCTTGTAGACAGCATATTGTAGGATTGTGGTTTTTAATCCATTCTGCTATCTGCCTCTGTTTTATGGGAGAGTTCATTCCATTCAAATTCACAGTTATGATTACTATCTGTGACTTTCCCTCCATCTTATTCCCTCCTCTGTTTATATCTTTGTGTCTTCCTTTTTAGTTCCCCTCCTTAAGAGTTTTCTTTTTGACCACTGCTTCCCTCAGTCTTCCCTCTCTGTGTCCCTGCTTCTTTACCTACCCTTTCCCCTTGCTACTCTTTCTCTCCCTACTGACCACCTTCCCCCTTCTTATACCCCTCCCTCCTTATCCCTCCTACTTCCTGTAGGGCACAATAGATTTTTAATCTTAACAGAGTATGTTTTTCCCTCCTCAAACCCAAACAAATGTTAGTAAATTTCATACATTGCTCTTCTCCCTTCCTCTTTTCCCTCTATTGTTATGAGTTTTTGTGTCTTTTCATGTGAGAATCTAAACTTAGCCATTTCTCGTCATCCCTCTTTAAATCAAAACAATGAGAGTAATGATCATATGATGCTCATCTCCTACCTTCCCACCCCTCCACTTAAGTATGTTTTTATGCCTCTTCGTGTGGCATCATTTACCATCTTCTGTCTCCACCTTTCCTTTTCTTCCATTATATTCCCTTTCTTCCCCTTAGTAGGGTTTTTTTTTAATCTTCATATTAGTTCACTTACACTCACACCCTCTTTCTATGTACATCCCTTTTAAGTGTCACAATACTTATGCAAATTTCAGTATTGACAGGTATCTGCTTCTCATAAAGGAATGTAAACTGCTCTTATTGAGTTCCAAGTTATGTGCATGTGTGAGCATCTGTGTGTGTATGTGTACGTGTGAGTGTATGTTTTCCTTGTTTACCTTTTTATGTCTTTCTTGGGTCTTGTAAGTGGAGATCGAATTTTCCATTGAACTTGGGCTTTTTCATAAGGAAAGTCTGGAAGACTTTTATTTCCTTAAATGACCTTGGCTGAAAGAATATACTCAGTCTTGCTAGGTAGTTGAGCCTTGATTGTAGTCCTGACTCTTTTGCTTTACAAAACATCTCATTCCAATCCCTCTGATCTTTTAATGTAGCAGCTGCTAAATCCTGTGTAATCCTGACTGTAATTCCACGATATTTGAATTGTTTCTTTTTGACTGCATTCAGTATTTTCTCCTTGACCTTGTAGCTCTGGAATTTGGCTAGTATATTTCTTGGAGTTCTCAATTTGGGATCTCTTTCAGGAGGAGACCAATGAATTCTTTCAATAATTATTTCTACTTCTGATTCTAGGACCTCAGGACAGTTTTCTTTGACAATATCTTGGAAGATGAAGTCCAGGCTGATTTTTTCATCATGGCTTTCTGGTAGGCCAATAATTTTTAGTTTATTTCACCTGGATCTGTTTTCCAGGTCAGTTGTTTTTCCACTGAGATATTTTGCACTTTCTTCTAAATTTTCAATCTTTGCATTCTGTTTGACTGACTCTTGTTGCATCATAGAGTCCTTGGCTTCAGTTTCAATGATTCTAATTTTTAGTGAATTATTTTCTTCAATTAGTTTTTGGATGTCCTTTACCATATGTTCAGTTTTCATTTTTAGGGAGGTATTTTCTCCAGTTAGATTTTGGACCTCTTGTCCTAATTCTCTGATTTTACTCTTTAAAGATTTGTTTTCTTCAGTGAGATTTTTTTCCAATTTGGTCACTGTAGATTTAAATTTATCTACTCTCTCTCTAATTTCATTTTTAAAATCCCTCTTGAGATCCTCCAAGAATGCTTTTTGGGCTTGAGTCCAATTCACATTTCCTTCTGTGGTGTCCAGTGTGTATATAGAGTCCATGTTGCCTTCTGAATTTGGTTTTTCTTGCTCACTGTAAAAAGATTTGATGGTCCTAGCCTTTGCAGTTTCCTTCTTCCCCATTGTAGTGGCCTATGTACTGGATTTTTAGAGTGGATATCTACTTCTGGGGTGCAAAGTATTGAGCTTCTCAGGCTGGGAGGTAGAGGCTTGGTTAACCATGTGAGCTGTAGCCTCTGAGTGTGTAGACTGAAGCTAATGTTTCCCCTGAGTTACCCTGAGGCTTACAGAGTAACCTATGGAGGTGGGGTGTTCTAGTTCCTTCAGGTTTCCATCTCCGTCTCTGGGCTACAGCTCAGGCTCAGTAGCAGAATGTCAGCAGAAGGGCAGGACAGGTCTGTAGTTTGCAGATTGGCCCAGTGGTGCTAAAGCACACCTGGGCTTTTGTTGTTTGGGCTTGCTGCTTCCACCCTCCTGGGCTTAGACTCTGTACTGTCTCCCTTCCTGTTTCCTCAGTGACACCCAAGCCTGAGGCTGTTTCCACTAATTCAAGATTTTACTCTGGGTGGGGCATTTAATTCCAGATTTTTTTGGATCAGGGAGGGAGGATCAGAGCAACTAAATTTTTATTCCTCCCTCTTGACTTCTGAATGTTTGGATATGTAATTTTAAACATCCAGGCTGTGGGCTGTTAGCCCCAGAATAAGCTGCTGATCCTGCTGTGGGCCCAAAACTTTTTCCTACCCAGTTCCAAAGATCCTCTGTCCTGTGGTGAGATGGCTGCAAACCCCTCCAACTGGGTGAGTCGGCTGGCTGGTTGGGGCTTCTACTCAGTCTGCCTTACTATATTCTCAGATACATGCTGATGCAGCTCCTGTGTGCTCAGTGTTCTCTTTGCCCAGACCTGAGTAGGCTCTTGCCTGGGCTGGGAATCTGCCACACTGTGTCTCCCAATGGGCTCTCTCACTCTTAAATCTGTTCAAATTCACTTTTTAGCTTTTAGCAACAGAATTCTTGGAGGAGCTTGGAAAGGCTATGTCTTTCATTCCACCATCTTAGCTCTGCCCTGTCCTCATTATGTTTTCAATCCCAACTGTAACCTGTTCTTGGGTCAGAAATTTATGTAGCCACTGTCCTTCAGAACCAGAAAGGATAGCACATTTGAAATGAAGGACTGGTAAAAATTAGGGTTGGTACTTAGGGTAGATACTAAGGGTGGAATGAGGGATATATGGAATCCTTAATTTTCCAAGTGAGTCATGAAGACCTTCAATGTTTTTCTCCCCACCTTCAGCTACCTTTTACAATTCTTTGATTCAACAGCTGTTGTAATGACTTCTTTTTGAAAATTTACTTTAAATTTATTTTACTTTTTAAATTAACTTTTGTTTATTTTTAATTTATATCATTCATTTCCACAAGATTTTGAGTTATAAATTTTCTCCCCACCTTTCCCCTACCCATCACCCTCACAGAGCAATCCCACTATATACCCCCTCCCCCAGTCTGCTCTCTCCTATATCCTCCCCATCACCCCACTGACTTTGCAGTAGGGCAAGATGGCTCTCCCTACCCCAGTGCCTGTATAACTTATTTCCCAGTTACGTGTAAATAATAATAATTATAGTTAGATAGATATAGATATAGATATACATTTGATTTTAAAAGTATAAATTCTAGATTCTTTCCCTTCCTCCCTCATCACCCACCCCCACAGGAAAGACAAGCAATTCCATACAGGCCGTATATGTGTAGTTACACAAAACACCTCCACAATGGACATGTTGTGAAAAACTGATTATATTTCCCTCCATCCTATGCTGTCCCCCTCTTGTACTACTCTCTACTTTGTCCCTGTCCCTTTACAAAACTGTGAGCTTCTAATGTACTTCCCTCCCAACCTGCCCTCCCCTCCATCATCCCCTCTTTCATCCCCTTCACCCCTACTTTCCTGCAGGGCAATATACCCAATTTAGAGTGTATGTCATTACCTCCTCAAGCCAAATTCAGTGAAAGTAAGGTAAACTCACTCCCTTTTGCCTTCCTTTACTTCCCCTTCATTGTAGCAGTTATCCCTTGCCTCTTCCATATGAGACAATTAACCCCATTCCATCTCTCCCTATCTCCTCTCAGTATAATCCTCTCCCACCTTTCAATTTCACCTTTTAAAATACCATTCCTTCCTATTAAATTGATCCTGTGCCCTCTGTCCATGCATGTCTGTACACATATATGTACACACATATGTATTCATATGCATATATACCCTCATATATAGACATAGATGTATATATACATACATATATACATACACACACACATATATATGTGTGTATATATATACACACACACATTCATATTCCTTTCAATTATCCTCATATTGAGAAAAGTTTCATATGTTGCAATTATTGTTTTTCCATGTAGGCATGTAAATAGTTCAGCTTTGATAAGTTCCTTATGATTTCTGTTCCCTGTTTACCTTCTCATGTTTCTTGTGCTTGGATGTCAAACTTTTATTCAGCTCTGGTTTTTTCATCAAGAATGCTTGAAAGTCCTCCATGTCATTGAATGATCATATTTTCCCCTGAAACTTTATACTCAATTTTGCTGGATAGGTGATTCTTGCTTTTAATTCTAGTTCCTTTGATCTCTGAAATATCATATCACAGGCCCTTCGATCCCTTAATGTAGAAGCCACTAGATCCTGTGATAACATGATTGTGTTTACACTGTATTCAAATTTTTTCTTCTTGGCAGCTTGTAATATTTCCTCCTTGATCTAGGAACTCTGGCACCTGGCTGTAACATTCCTAGGCATTTTATTTTTGGGATCTTTTTCAAGAGGTGATTGGTGAATTCCTTCATTTTCTATTTTGCCCTCTGGTTCTAAAGTATCTGGGCAATTTCCCTTGAGAATTTCTTGAAGGATGATTTCTAGGTTTTGTTTTTTGTTTTTTCTTTTTTTTGATCATGGCTTTCAGGTAGTTCAATAATTTTTAAATTGTCTCTCCTGGATCTATTTTCCAGGTCAGTGGTTTTTTCACTGAGATATTTCCCTTTGCCTTCTATTTTTTCTTTTGCTTTTTATCTGTTTAATAGTGTCTTAATTTCTCAGAAAGTCATTAGCTTCCATTTGCTCCACTCTAATTCTGAAGGAATTATTCTCCTCCATGAGCTTTTGAGATTGTTTTTCCATCTGGCACATTCAGGTTTTTAAGGCATCCTTCTCACTGGCTTTTTGGGCCTCTTTTGCCATTTGAGTTAGTCTATTTTTTAATGTGTTATTTTCTTCAGTCAGGTTGTTAACTCTCTTTTCATGATTTTCTTGCATCATTCTCATTTCTCTTCTTAATTTTTCCTTCTCCTCTCTTATTTGGTTTTCAAAATCCTTCTTAAGATCCTCTATGGCCTGTAACCAGTTTGCATTTTTCTTGGAAGCTTTTGGTGCAAGAGTTCTGACTGGGTTGTCTTCCTCCTTTTCCATGCTTTGATCCTTTTTGTCCCCAAAAATGCAATCTAAAGTTGTATTGCTGAGCTTGCTTTGCTTTCTTTGCCTGCTCATTTTGCCTGTCAATTAACTTGACTCTTGAGCCACAGTAGAACTCTGCTTCCAGAGGGGAGAGCTTTGTCCCAAATTGCTGGAGTTTATGTACCTGCCAGAGCTATTTAGGAGGGTGCCGTCTCTACAGCCCCCACCAGCTTTGGCTCCTGGGTCACACATCTGAGGACCACCACCTAAGACCATGATCCTGATCCAGGCAGGTTAAAGCAAAAGCACTTAGCCTCTGCATAGTTGCTTGGCCCCTCTGCAATCTGCAGGCCAGGAGCTCTGAGGCAGCCACGTGGAGGTGGCTGCAGGGCTACTGCTTCTCCACTTCTTGCTGTAGAGGCAGATGGCAGGACCTGTCCATCCCATATTCAGCCAAATTCCATTGACTTTTCACTTTTCCTTTAGCATTTATGGGTTAATAATTCTGGAAACTGACACAGCTGCTGGTGATCCACTTTCCTGAATGCTCCAGTGGGGCTGGTTGAGCTGCCCTGGGGCTAAAGCTAAGGGTTCATCTGGTGCTGGTCTAGGCTCCTAGCACATTGGATGAACATTTCTAATCTACCTGCCAGGCTGCCTTCTGTGGGAGATTTGTTTCTCTATCATTTTGTAGGTTCTGGGGCTCTGAATGTTGTTTAGAGTGATATTTTATAGGTATTTGAGGTGGTTATGGGGGGAGCTGCAGAATTTTCCTGCTTCTACAAAGGCTTCTAAATCGAAGTATTACATGGCACCCTGGGAATGAAACCATGAAGAGAAAGAGGAAGGTAAAATTGGCATTTGCTCAACTTAAATTTTCTATGATAATTACGTTCTGAGAATGTCCTTTCCTTTTAATTGTTATTCTTTTGCTTCATTTTGTGTATTTTTTTTTACTTTTTTTTTTTCAGTTGGGGCTGGAGATAATTGGGTTTGGTTGGAAATTTTCACTCATCTAGCTTCATTAGAAGTTGTAGAAATTAAAAACAGACTTTCAGTCAAATTTTATTTTGATTCCATCTCAAAGGGAGGCCTCCACTTTCTTAGATGTCTAATCCACCTAGACATTACTTCTTTCCACCTGGACATTCTGATTAGATCAACTAGAGACCTCAGGGGAAACAGCTTCAGGTAGAACAGTCCTGATCCTGGGCTACACCAAGATTACTCCAAAACCAACCTACACCACCCTTCAACTGACATCTTACCCCTATTCCACAACTTCCTAAATAAGAAAGGTGTGTCTGAGTAGTCTTACCTGGTAGACTCCTTTTTGACAACTGTCCTAAGACTATGTAAAACCTTATCCGTGTGTGTCTCTCATTCTACTCTGCAAACTTGCTAGCCACCTGCTAACCCCTTTGTCAACTAATGTGAATCAAACTTTTTATGTTTTAAGCATCTCTTATTGACATCCAGTCTAAAGGACCTACATGGGAAGATTTACTCTCCAAGAAGATCTTATGATCTTTGGGCTGAGAAATTCCCAAACTGGACAATAATAGCTGAAAAAGAATCATCTCATTTTCAGGGCTAGTGCAAAACTTAATTGGCATTTATATTTACATATTTTCCTTTAAAAAATAGGAAATGCTTTCTAAGTAATAGGCTGTTGTCATTGATTAGTATAATTGAATACAAGAAGTTCCTACCGAATTGAAACATAAATGTGCAGTACTCCTTTTTCTCATCTCAAGCTGAAGAGAAAGTGAGGAAGGTCTCAATTCTGCTATTGTAAACTTCTTGGAATAAGTGATTATATGTGAGGACCACAGGAGAGAAAAGCATGGATGAATTTCAACTTGAATCATTGCAGAAAATATGAAAATTGATGAAAATAGATCCATTTGCATATTTGAGTGATACAATCAATTCCTTAGGAAAGGTATTATGTCAATAGTCATGTTAAATCTAAACCAGGGACAGAAAGAGCAGCAGAAAGTTTATGACTATAATGCAACCAAGAAATGTTGGGGAAATGAATGAGGGTGATTGCAATTGGTCCTTAGAAGAGTGTACTGATGTAGATCTGAGAATCATCTCCATAAATTAACAGTCAGAACTGTCAAAGTAGATGAAAATAACAAGAACAGCAAAGTATAGACAAAGAAGAAAAAGAAGCCAAAACAAAACTCAAAAGGATACGTGTTTTAAGGAAAGGAAAAGCATGAGAAGCCAGGCAAAGAGAGGAAAGGAACAGTCAGAACAGTAAGTGTAAAAGGAGAGTGAAATACCACAGGAGCCAAGAGAAAAGAAAGTGCCATAGAATTTTCTAGCAGAGACCTGCTTTGTGTCTAATAAAAGCAAAGTTTTAATAAACTTTACTTTTCTTTGGCTGAGGGAAGACTTTAGTAGAATTCATCCAGCAGGACCCAGCATACTGGTATTTTCGGGTCTGGTGCAGCCCTACCCTTACCTAAATATTTTTATGGTAACGTCTTCATTTTTATGGTATTTTTATTAGTCGAGGACTTTGTCCATAATATCAAATACCACAGACCTGTTGAAAAGGATGAAGACAAATCCCCATCCAAGCCCTGCAAAATAAAAATAAAAATAATGAAGAATTATTGAACTTGGAAAGAATTGGGTCAGGTGAATGATAAAGGATGGGAAGTCATCTGCTGAGGGAGGATAAAACTGATGACTTGAGTAGAAAATGCAAGATCTGTAGCATCTAATGTAAAGAATATGATAAAAAAGTAAGTAAAAAAAAATGAAAGGCTGGAGGTGGCATAGTAGATAGCATGCTGAAATTGGGATCAGAAAGATCTGTGTTCAAATTTTGCCTTAATTGCTTACTAGCTTTGTGATCATAGTGAATATAGCATTTCAGTATCAGATTCTTTATCTGTAAAATGGAGATTATAATAGTATCTACCTCACAAACTTTTTGTAAAGACCAAATGAGATACTAAGATATTAAAGTACTCTACATACCTTAAGTGGCTTTACAAGTGGTAGTTTTTGTTTGTTTGTTTTTGTTTTTCAGAATTCTCATGCAGCATTCAGAGCCCTGTTAAGGTAAGCTAACATAAATTTGCAGTGGATCCAAAAAGCATCATTGCACAATTCCTTCTAGCAATACTTGTCATCTCCAGAGTATGAGAAACATTTGATCCATTAATCACTTCTGTTTAGGATCAGAAAACAACTGGACACCTGGAGGCAACCTTTATTTTATCATTTTCTTATAAGAAGCATCACTGTCTCATTTCTCCTGGAACCTTTGGTATATTGAGAATTTACCTATTGAAATTTATGGATAGTTTTTCAGTTAAAACTGCAAATGTAGCCAATTTGTTAGCATACCATATTTTAAAGGAGAAATCAAAGCAAGGAGACATAGCATCAAAGGGTAGAAACTGAAGGGAGATTGAAATAACATCCAAAGTGCCAAAGGAAGGACATTGCCAATTTATAATATGCCTAAAATTCTGTGAAATATTCATGTTATCTTAAAAAAAAAAGGTATGGGATTTTATTTTATTGTGATTTATGTCTATTGTAACAATATGCAATAATTACTACTATAATGTTACCTTTCAAAAACAATGGATCACACTACTGATAATTTGAATTAAGACGTATTTTTCTTTTATGGCAACCAAAGTAATAAAGATTTTAATCATATAACCTTAATTATATTTTAAGTCCAAGCACCTGCTTTAAGGATGCTGGGGAAACTATTATATTCCCTTTACATTTTGTACTTGAAAATCACTTTTGAAGGGTTGTTTTTGTTTTTCAGTTCTATAGTTCCTTCCATTTTTTTCCTCCAAGCTACTTCATATAATTTAACCTAAAAGTATAATATTACAAAATTCATTGTGCTCATTTAGTTCTTGAAACCCACATACATTAGAGAAAGTAATCTAGGTGGATCTCTCTATATATACATATATATATGCATATATATAATATATATATATATCTTTATATATGTGTGTAGGTATACATATATATGTTGAAAAGGACAGTTTTTTTAATATTCAATGTGTTTGTTTTAAAACATAGGTTAATTTCAACAATTGGTCTTCAGGTTTTTTGTGTTTTGTTTTTTCTTTATAATTATGAATTATTTATTTATTTTTAAATTTTATTTTATTAAATTTGTTTATCTACTTTTAGTTTACAACATTCAATTCCATAATCCCTTGCATTCCAAATCTTCTTCCCTTCCCTCTCCTTTCCCCCTGGCCCCCGCCATGGCGGCATGCAATCTGATATAGGCTCTACAAATACCTTTGTATTAAGCATTATTCAGGTTGTAAAGAAGAAATATAATCAATGAAGTGAACAAGGAGAACAAAAAAAAAGGAAAGAAACAAAATAAAACACAAAAGAGAGGGAGCAAGTAGTTTCCCTCAATCTGCATGCAGACTCCATAGTTCTTTTCTCTGGATGTGGATATCTTTTCCATCATAAGTCTTTTGGAGTTGTCTTATTTCCTTGCATTGTGCTTTTATTTCTCCCTTCATTTCCATAAGAGTTTTCCTTTTGACCACTGCCTCCCTCAGTATTTCCTCCCTATCAGCCCCCCATCCTTTTCCTGTCCTCTCACCTTACTACTTTTTCCATCCCTTCTAAACCACCCCCCCTTTTCTATCCTCTTTCTCCTCCTAGACCCTGTAGGGCGAAATAGATTTTTATACTTAACAAAGTATGCTATTCCCTCCTTGAACCAAAGCCAATGAGAGTAAACCTCACACAGTGCTCCTCTCCCTCCCTTCTTTCCCTCTATTATAAATAAGTCTTTGTGTATTTTCATGTTAGAATCCTATACTTAACTGATTATGTCATTCTCTCCTTGAACCAAAACTAATGAGAATAAAGCTCATAAAATGATCATCTCTCTCCCTTCTTTCTTTCTGCTATAATATGTTTTTATGCCTCTTTGTGGTGCATAATTTATCCTTTTCTGTTTCCTCCTTTCCTTTTTTCCCATTACAATTCCTTTGCACACCTTGAGAGGGTTTTTTTTTTTAATCATCACTTAGGTTAGTTTATACTCACACCTTCTATCTTTGTATAAACCTTTTGTATGTCACAATGATTACACAATTCTCAATATCAGCTTCTCATGTAGGGATGTAAAGAGCTGGCTCTTATTGAAGAACAAGGTGTGTGTGTGTGTGTGTGTGTGTGTGTGTGTGTGTGTGTGTATTTTCCCTGTTGACCTTCTTATGTTTCTCTTGAGATTTGGATTTGGAGATCAAGTTTTCCATTGAATTCTGGTTTTTTCATCAGGAAGGTCAGAAAGTCTCTTATTTTATTGAATGACCATCTCTTTGCCTGAAAGATTATGCTCAGTTTTGCTGGATAGTTGATCCTTGGTTATAGTCTGAGTTCTTTTACCTTACAAAATATCATATTCCAATCCCTCTGATCATTTAATGTAGAAGCCTCTAGGTCCTGTGTGATCCTTACTGTAGTTCCATGATATTTGAATTGTTTCTTTCTTGGTCCCTGGAATATTTTTTTTCTTTGATTTTATGGTTCTGGAATTTGGCCACAATATTTCTTGGAGTTTTCAATTTGGCATCTCTTTCAGGAGGTGTTTGGTGGATTCTTTCTATAACTATTTTACCCTCTGATTCTCGAACCTCAGGGCAATTTTCCTTTATGATTTCTTGGAAGATGCTGTCCAGGCTCTTTTTTTCATCATGGTTTTCCAATAGACCAATAATTCTTAGATCATCTCTCCTGGATCTATTCTCCAGGTCAGTTATTTTTCAAATGAGATATTTTACATTTTCTTCTAATTTTTCATTCTTTCAGTTTTGTTTGATTGATTTTTGATGCCTCATAGAGTCATTGGCTTCAAATTGACTGATTCTAATTTTAGAAAATTATTTTCTCTATTAATTTTTGAAGTTCCTTTCCTATATGTTCAGATTTCATTTTAGAGAGTTCTTTTCTCCAGTTAGATTTTGCAATCTTCCAATTTCACAAATTTTACATTTAAGGAACTGTTTTCTTCAGTAATTTTTTTTTCTATTTTGACAAGTGAAATTTTAAAAGAATTGGTCAATTTATATTCTACCTCTCTAATTTCGCTTTTAAAATCCTAATTTTTTAGCTCTTCCAAGAATGCTTTCTGGGCTCGAGACCAATTGATATTTCCTGCTAAGATTTCAGAGTAGGGTATAGAGTCAATGCTGATCTGTTGTGAATTTGGTTCTAATTGCTCACTGTAATAGGATTCAGTCATTTTAGTTATTCTAATTTTACCTTCTGTTGGGTGCCCCACCCTCTCCACCCAGTTTTTCACCTTCCTTTTATGTGTATTCTTCCTCCATTAGATGGTAATATCCTCGACCACTGAAACTCTTTTTCTCTTTTTTTGTATCCTTGATAGTAACACTATGCCTGGCTCATAGCAAGTACTTAATAAATGCTTGATGCATTGAAATGAAAAGAGGATGTGTGGAACAATGCAAAGAGCCCAAGATTGGGAGTCAAATAATTTGGGTTCAATTCAGGAGTGTTCTTAAAAATGTATAAAATGTTGTTGTCTGAAAAAAAAAATGTAAGCATGACACACATTTAGGTTTGATCTGAATTGTTCGTATTTTCTCCTTTACTTTGTGAGTATAGAAAATCAACAAAACAATAAATCAAATTCTGCTTCATAGTATTTGCTAATTTCTGATATGTAAATTCATAACACTGAATATTTAGGTATGGTAAGAGCTGGTTCCAGAACAATCTTGGTTTAAATACTAGTTCTTCTCCTTAAGATCAGAGATCTAGAGCTGTAAAATACCTCAGAGGGTAACTCTTTTCAACCTTCCCTCTACTCTACCCTGCTTTTACAGATGAGAAAACCAAGGTCCAGTAAACAAAGTGACTTACTCCATGGTCACACCAATAGTATGTATCAGAGAGAGAATTTGAGCCTAGGCACTGTGATTCTAGAGTCAGTGCTCTTTGTCTTGTTCTACATGGAATTTGCCATGACTCTCATCTTAAGGAAGACGTTTTCCTCCTTAGGCTTCATTTACCTCATTATTAAAATGAGACAGATTGGGCTAGCTAATATCTAATGTTTCTTCCACTTCTCAATCTAGGATCCTGGTATTTCACATATTCCTCATACAATTGTTAGGAAGAGTGTCCTTTGCAAGCTCTAAATCCCTGAATAAGTATGAGGGATTAAAAACAGTGGCTAACATTAACTATAAAAAACAGCATGAGATAAGTTGGAAGACTATTACATAAGTAAGGAGACCTAGATTTTAGCCCCACTTCTGTCATTTAATAGCCCCATAGAGAAAATGAGGGGTGTGTAGGGAAACCATAAAGTTTTTTTCTCTTGACTCATTTAACTCATCTGTAAAATGGGATTAACAACATTTTATCTGCTAACCATAGGTTCAACATGGCACGCTAAATAGATGAAATTGGATTCAAATTTAGCCACTGAAACATAGATCTATCACCATAAGGAAGTCATAGCCTCTTGGTTCCCTAAGCAGGTTTCCAAGATTTTAAGTTAAGGATAACTGATTGATTTGACTCAAGAGAAGGAGTTTCCACCCTTAGAGTTCCCTATGAAATCACAGTTCCAAACACCTGCCTCACCCTTGTCTCACAAAAAAAAATCTGCCTGAAAACAAGGACTAGACAAAATAATTTCTGATTGTCTCTTACAGCTCCCTGACAAAGTCACCAGTGTGTAACAACAGCAAGAATAGAGAGGTTATATCATCAACAGAAAGGTCCTTAAAGGCAGGTGACAAAATCAACAGCAAAAATAATGAGAGGTTAACCTTGCCAAGTATTGAAGTCCAGAGCAGAGAACAGTGGAAATGGTGGTAATTGGAGTAGAAATAACAGTAGAGTCATAGGAATGCAGAAGGCATTGACTTGACAATGGGTAAGAAGCATAATGATTTCTAGTTAAGTTTTGATGTTTCATTGTACTTTTTTTTATTTTTTGCCTTTTGGAGAGGGGAAGGCAGGACAATTGGAGTTAAGTGACTTGCCTAAGGTCACACGGCTAAGTAAATGGTACTCTACTGAGGGTGGATTTGAACTCAGGTCCTCCTGACTCCAGGGCCAGTGCTCTGTTCACTATGCTATCTAGCCACCTTGTTTCATTATAATTTTAAACCTCACATTTTACATCAGGCATTATTATTACCAGGGCAAGGCTTCTTTAACTTTCCTGCTGTTCTTTGGGCAATTTTGTTTTACCCAGACTTAGATTCAAATAACTGTCTGTCAAAAATATGCCTAGCCAAGTGTCTGCTTCAATAGTTAAACCACCAATAATGTCATTTTGTAAACAGGTTTTGCTGTCATTCAATTATCACTTTAATGTGACTACATACTCATTATGTATTCATTAAGACTCTTACAAATACCTCATAACAATTTAAAAAGATGTTTTCTCAATCCTTCATCCTGACATTTTTGAAAAAGGAAAAACAGTCTCACAGATGCTTTTTTGATCACTCTGGGATACTGAGGATACATTAATTGAACTAAATCCCAAATTAAAGAGAACACATTTTCTTATCAACTTATGGCAACAATTAGAAGATTCTATGATATTTCTTTTATCATGTTATTTTGGATTTAACACAGTAACATTATTTCTGTCTCATGCCTCATGTCATTTTCCTCTAAATTTCTTTCTATACAATAGATAAGTAATAAATGTGACCCACTGATATGAAAATAGATGGTAGCGAAATATGACATTTAACCCCCTCCCCAAAGCTAGGGGAAATTTTTACTAAGGCACATCAACAATGGCTAATCATGGTGCTGTGTTGGCCTTGTATTATCAAAGTCTGTGCCAGACAATTTTCTTTGGAATTTAAACTTTTGGATTTCCTGTTCACAGTTCAAGGGATCTGTGAACTCATGCATGAGGATAGTTTGTTGCTGTTGATTTGTCCTTCATTCTTGAAGAGGACCATGATATCAGAAAGGTTATTTGCATGTGAATTGGATTTAAGTGAGGAATGACTCTGCAAAGTCACCAGACTCACTTTTTCAGCTATCTGGGTCCAGTAGCAAGATAGAGGTCAGGATGACTGAAGATAGCCCTGGATGCAGTGGGAGATCTTTGCATTTTTAAGCTAAGGTGTTTCCAAGTTCTCATTTTTACTGAGGCAACCCCCATTCCATGATTAAGAACAGGTAAGGTAAGAAATGAGGCAGGGAAGATCTTCTTTTACCTATTAAAAAAAATCAATCAGGAAGGGGAAAACCCTCAGAGTTTCTGGCCAATTATTGGCCAATCAATGAGAGTCAGAGATTTGAGTCTAAAGCCTGGTCTTTAAGAAAGAAATCTAGCCAATAAACAGAAAGAAATAAAGAAAGGGAGAGAGAGGGGGGGGGGGGGGGACAGGGAGGAAGGGAGAAAGGGAGGAAGTAGGTATGTTGCACAATTGCCTTGAGTGAATTGGTGCCTGATAAGGAGTTATAAGTAGAATAAATGAAAATCATAGTAGGTGAGAAAACTACAGTATGCTAAATCTTAGCGATCCATTATTTTCTGTAACGATAATACATTGTAACCTCTTTCAGGGCAGGGACTGTTTCAGTTTGTCCTTGTAACCACATCAGTTAGCACATTTTCTAGTACACAGTAATTTTTCCCCATAAATCCTTGTTGACTGATTTAGCTGGGAGTAGAGCCCATGGCAATGGGGCATTAGTGTTGAGGTTTAGGGGTGCTGCGACCCCTAAATAGCTACACATTGTTTCTACCCAAATGAATTCTAACCCAGCCTTCTTTCAGCCAAAGAAAAACAAGATTTATTAAAGATCTGCCATATTTGGCCAGACTCTTAAGGCATTTTAGCATTGTCTATATTCTTAAGGAATCTCAGCATTTGTATCACTGATACAAGCAGGTCAGATTGAATCTGAGCACCTAGATGGAAGCCAAGATGGATCTTATATACAGAAAGATTGCAGGAGGGATCTAGGTTTGCCCAAGTACTCTGGTGAAGAGGGAGTCTGGGGAGGATCTTGATGGGAGTGGCCTGACTTGATGGGACTGTGCTGACTAGAGGTCTGAGGCCAGCAACAAAGAGAATGGAGTTTAGATAGAATCAAGGGTAGAAAGTAGCCAGACAAAGAAGGCCTGGCCTAGGTTTAGAGTAACAGAGAATTGGGTATAGCAACAATGAAAGGTCAATTAAGGGGATTATAGCCTCAGGTGAACTCCAGATCAAGTGGGAAAAATTAAGGAGAATTCAAGGATGTTTCCAAAAACCTATACCTCACCCTTAGTGTATGTGGTTTTTCCCTCTATCTACAATTGCCAAATTTCTATTTTGTCCTCTCTACCAATATAGTGGATGTGAAGTGGAACCTCAGATTAGTTTCACTTTGCAGTTTTCTTATTATATCTGACTTGGAAGCTTCCATAGAATCTTTCCTGGTTTATTACATATATTTCCCTTTCAAATACTCAACATTGCAAATAAATTTCCATACTTGCTGTTACTCTTATATAACATTCTATCTCCTATCTCCATATTTTTGCATGGGCTTTTCCCCATGTTTGAAATATATTGTATCTTCACTTTCTATAGCATCATGAATTTGGAACAGGAAGGGACTTTATATGCCATCAAATCCAATGACTTATTTTTTACAAAATGAGGAAAATGAGTCATAGCGAGGATTAAGTATCCAGAGTTATGAAAGTAAAGTCTCTCTTAAGGTCCATAGCTTCCTTCAAAGGTGAGTTCAAATGCTGTATCTTCTATATCAAATCCTCTATCTTCGCTAACCCTAATTTGCTACCCCTCTGGCCAAACCTAAAATTTCTTTGTTTTTACTTCGTATATATTTTGTGTTTATATTTTGTTTAAAAAAAGAATGACAGCTTCTTGAGGGAGGTGACTGATTGTGGTTTTGTCTTTGTATGACAGTGCTTGTAGAACGACTGACCCATAGCAAATGCTTATTGAAAGAATTAATGAATCTACTTTTTAAATGTTCTTCATTCTTATGCACTTCAGCAACTTCCCCTAAAACACCATTCTACCCATTTATACCCCTGTTCTTTACGCCCTAAATCACAAGATCCTTCTTCTGAACAAATAGGCAGCACAGCTCAATACAACTGCCTAAGGAAAACTCACAAGGTCCCTCTTTTCTCACCACAGGGCGAAAGGAAGCTGCTATGAATATAAGTGTTCTTTCAGGCTTCCTTAGTAGGGAAGGAAAAGTTGAAAAGTTGATTCCCTAATCAATTATTCTTTTTGACACATTTTTTGGCACCACCTGCCAAATTAAATAGGAAACTTTATGAACTTCAGAGATACCTATTTGTCATCCTAGAAGAATCATGAGATTTTGGCTGTCAGCGTAATTTCATTTTTTAGGTCATAATGTGAGAAACCTGGTTCCAGGAAGGATAATGAAACCTTCATTTGAATACTAACTTCAGTACAATGATATGAAATCCCCAATAATACTTTGTATTGTATATATGTATGTATGTATGTTTATTGTGCACATCTGTGTATAAATTGAGTCTCCTCAGTAAAGCAAGTTCTTTGAAACCAGAGAGCACCTTTATGCCCTCTGCTAAGCACCGAGTAAGGTAAACTGTATATACTTAACAAATACTTTCTGAAATTGAAATTGAAGGTCATAAAAGGAACAACATTATATTTACAGAGAGAAAAAACAAAATTAAAGTAAATTCTAATCCTAGAATCACAAATTTTGGGGGGATAGTTTAAAACTATGGCACACTATTTTCACTAAGAACAAGTCATATCAAATAAATCTCTATCTTTTTTTGTTTAAAAATAAATCTATTAGAATCAGGGAATCAGGATTGTAGACCAATGTATCTGAATTTTACCAAAATACCTGCTAAAGTTGCACATGATATTATTTTGGATGAGATGGAGACAAATAGGCACAATAAATTACAGTAAGGCACATTCAGTGATTTAAATGAACTTAAATAGTATTGATTCCTGGATGAAAAGCAAATAGGATGTTGACTTGTGCAGAGAGGGAAGTAATGAAAGGAAAAGTGGAGAACTCGGACTTACTTAGCATATACCTAAGTTTGAATCCCTGATTCTCATACTTCCTAATTACTAGGCCTTGGGCAAGTCACAAATCTAACAGAGCCTCTATTTCATCCTCTGTAAAATGAGATAGATAATAGTACTTGAAATAATTATCTAATAAGGGTGTTGTGAGTAAAGTCTTTGCAAACCAGAAAGTACAATGCAAACAGGAGCTGTTTGTATTATTAAATGAGCACTGTAGGAGCCTGTCCACTGTGGTGTTTGACATTTTTATTGATGACTTAGAATAAATGATTAGAAGGCATGCTTTCCAAATTTCTAGAAGACACAAGTCCAAGAAAGATTGTTAAGACATTAGAAGACTGAATCAAAATCCAAAACAATTGATATCAAACCGAATGCAAATAGGAGAATACAAGTAGGATACAAATACAAGGAGAATACAAGTAGGATACAGATACAAAGAGAAGAAATTATGTATCATAAAGCATCATGTGACAATAATTATAAGCTAATAATGATAATAATCATCATGTGCATCTTTATCATCATTAGTGAAAAATCCTGCATTTCTGTTCAAAATATCAATTGCAAATCCAGTACTTGGGTCCATTTATAAGTGCTTCCTTTCCAGGGCATGATATGCCTTAGAAATTGATGGATTCTATCGCTAGAAATGTCTAAACACAGATCAACTATAAAACCACGAATGTTCCAGAAAATGATCATGAATCAGGCAAAAGGTTGGACTAAATCATTCAAAAAAACTACTCTGCGTAGTCTGTAAGTGATGTTTAAGTGATGCATTTCATTGGAATGCATGGTAACTCATCCCCGATATGTACTATGGCACTTACCTATTTGCAGTTTGATGATCATTTCAGTGTTATAAGATTAGACCTCTTAAGTCTTAAAACCACCATGACAGTTTCCCCTTAAGGGAGGCTGTAACTTATAACAACCATTGTTGTAGGATTAAATGTGATGGTTTTGAGGCCATCATGTTAGTCTCGCCTTAAGAAAAGCTGCAAATTTAAGCAACCTATTCATAGAAAAATACTGACAAAAATAATTACAATAACATTTTTGAATTTTAGTACTACTGTTTCCCCTTAATAATATTTTTTCTACCACTAGCTTGTTTGTTTTCCTACCTGTTAACAAATCTTTAAAATAACAATTTGCATTGATCCCTGATAAACATATCAGCCAGGTCCAGAGAAGGCATCCAAAATCACAGCATAAAAACCCCACTGTCAGAAGGGTACTTTAAAACACACCCTCCCCTCCAACAGGAGCACCCATTCCCACTGAAGCACCCCTCTCCTCCAGCAGGAATATACCTTCCTGCTGAAACAGCCCCTTTCTTTGAATGAACCAGATTCTCTGTGCTCCAAAATCAATCACTGCTCTTACATCATTTGTGGTCTATTTTAGCATATATGTCTGAATTGTATATTTGGGTCCCTTCTTCCCCTCTCCACCTTCCCCATTACTTGAAGTAAAACTTTGAATTGAATTGACTCCCACTGTTTTTCATATTGTTTTGACCACCTAAATTCATTATGAAGTGATTTTCCCCAATGTCTCCAGTTGACGCACAGATTTTCCTTAGACATAAACAGAGAACCCAAACGTGCGATTAACCTATTGACAGCTACACCTAGAGTGGGAGAATAAGAGACTGTAAGTCTACTTGTAAAAATCAAGGGTCAATTGGGAACCCTATGTCCTCCCAGGAGGGACTCCCTTATACCACAGGACAGTCTCAAAACAATTGGCACTGCCAGCAGGGTCTCAAAACAAAGGTTAAAAAAAAAAAAGCATTTCAATTCTTAAAATGATTCCAGAAAACCCATATGGATCTCTGTAATCTTCCTAAATATCACTATGATCAAAATGGTTGATTATTCTTTATCTCTGTTTCATGAACATATCCTGGCAATTGGTTTGGTCCAAACTGACAGATGAAATGTAGCCATGGTGCTTCCAGTGAATATGCAGAAATGAAAATTTATCTAACCATTGTCTACCTTATAGCAGCATGAAACTATTTTAGGCACCCACCCCTTTTCTTCCTTATATGCACTTGCCCCATGAAATATCCCCTCCCTCTCCCAGGACACACTTAATTATCTCTTTTCTAAAAACCTGATATAATTGTGATTTTGCAACAAAAATCCAAATTTAATGACACTATTTCACATGTGTGACTTTTTTTTCCTCCTCATATTATAAACTCTTCAAGAAAAGGGAGAAAAGGTGTTATATTTCTTTTAATTCTTTCGTAGAATTTGACAGAGTTCTGGGCATATAGTAAATTTTCAACAAATACTTGATTAATGAATTGGAAGAAATCCAGAAAAGGAGATTTTATAACTGCCAGGGTGATGAAAGATAAGAAGAATAGGTCTGGTCCTTTTATTTCATCAATGTAGGGAATAATGCTTTGGTAAGGTCCTCTATTCGTGAAAATTAGGCAATACTGCTTAGAGCCACTGAATGAATGAAAGGTAAAATTACTCTCCCATATTCAAACAGTTAGCCTAATAATAGCCATAATAATAATAATAATAAATTTATAGAAGAGTTTAACATTTATAAAATGCTTTATAAACATTATCTCATTTTGTTTTCACAATGACCATGTAAGTGTTATTTATCTATGGGGCAGCTAGTGAGTACAGTAGATAGAGCACTGGACTTAGAATAAGGAAGATTTATCTTCATGAGTTCAAATATGACCTCAGATACTTAGTAGTTGTGTGACCCTATGCAAGTCACTTAACTCTATTTTTCTCAGTTCCTAACCTATAAAATGAGCTAAAGAAATAAATGGCAAACCAGTTCAGTATCTTTGCCAGGAAAACCCCAATGTCTCTTGAAAACCTACTGGTGCCTTCCCTACTAACTCCACCATCACTCACCTATTTCTATTCTACTCCTACTGGCTCAAGTTTGGTATTAGCCCAGAAGCTCCTTGCTGATTTTCCATGGCTTCCATCTTTATTATCATGTAGTTCTCTGTAGGATTCACAGAAAAGTCCATGTAAAATCATAAGTGCCAGTAGAAGCCAACAGTTAGTTTCATTTGTCTTTCTTGATCTTTATTTCTAGCCTCTTGGAGTCAGTTTATAGCCATTGTTAAAGTTTAATTCCAGTGACTTAATTTTAAATAAGTATGAGTGTATAAACTAGACAATGAATTATCAAGCAATGCTCTTTATTGCAGTATAAAAGGGACAGTAAATACATAGAGTGACATAGGAATTTATTCCACATCAAGGTGTTTTGTAAAGAGAATATCAGGAACAATGAAGAACCATTATATTTCTCCTTTTTCTCATCCCTCCTCCCCTTCTGTTTCTTCCTTATCCTTTTCCTTCATTACTATTAATTTTATAATTCTTTTCTTTATAATAATAATATGCTTTTCAGTTATTTAAGCAAGATTTTTAAAGTATCTATCATATGCCAGACATTTGTATTAAATGATAAGGACACAGCCTTTGGAGAAAGCATGAAATTAAATGCCAGATTTTCATGAAATTGTGTAGCATCAATGCAATATTCACAGTGCCCACTGTCACCATAAATACATATGCATGGTGTGTGATCATAAAATATAACAGATTCTCCATACAGAAGATTGAAGCAAAACAGTCATTCAGACACCAGAATACCAAATCCCAAAACCAGTAAGCAGACTCCATCATTGCAGAGGTCAATAAGCCACAACACCACAGAGAGTCACAGCATCCTTTAGCCTTTCCACAAATCAACACAACACTAATATTTACTCACAGGTCTATCTGTCTCCCTTGGAAGTGTCCTCTCCTCTCAACCATCCAACTTGCGCTGACTCCCAGCTACCTGTGGGCTCTGCTCTACCCTTCAACAAACTCCTTCCACCACAGACTCCACATGATTCCATTCAGCCTATTTGGGGCAGAGTATATTTTCAAAGCAGAGATGGTCTTCAAATTCCCTTGGGCTTAGTAAGGGGCAGGGAAAATCTTCAAATTACCATTACCATTACAAGTTGAGATTAGATTGACAATATATTTTAATTCTTAATTGAGGTCTCAACTTCAGTAAAGATAATCTAATGCTGTCCTTCATCATTTTTTTTTTGTGGATCCTTTGTCAATTTGATGAATGCTATAGATCTCATCTTAGAACAATTTTTTAAAATATATATAACAAAACACATAGGATTACAAAGGAAATGAATTATGTTAAAATATGTTGTCAACATTGTGTGTGTGTATGCACACACACAATAAATGATCCAAATAAAAAATGTATTTGGAAAGCAGAGAGAAACAGTTTGCCTTTAACAGTCATGTATGTGCATGTCTGTGTATATTTCTTTATAGTTTTTAAGTACACAAACAAGACAACCTTTTTGCCCAGTTTTACATTTTCAATCTTAGATATTATCCGTCTCAAGAGATGTCTTCACTGGACACTGAAAATAATCGCAGAAAAAAAATAATAAAATTGCCTCATAAGACTATTTATTTCCTATTGCAACCAAGTAGGCATTCTAATAAATATGATTCTTTAAGGAAATGTTGAATGTTTGGCTGTATGTCTTCAAATTCATACTTTATTTCATGCTATATCATGCTGTCCATATCTAAGAGTAGAAACAAGGTACACTAGAATGCTTGCACTACTTTTTTTAAAAATCATAATTCCCTAATGGAGTAAAAAGTCAAGTTCAGACATATTCTTCTACTCACCCAGTTTGTTGATGCTTTGGACTCAGATTTCTTATTCTTCTCACTCCCTGAACTCCCATTGACTCTTTCTTGAAAATATACTTACATCGCCCTTTACCTCTGGCTCTTTTTTTGAGGTTGTGTTTGACAGTCTGGGCTTTGATCTCAACCTCTTCTCTACAAAACAACCTGACTCTCTTGCCTCTTACCCATCATGCATCTCTCATTCCCACACAGGCCCAGGCCTACCTGTGCAAGCAGCACTCTCACCCAACCCTATGCTTCTAGTCACCTTCCCAATAGGCATATGTCTTGTACCCCAACTCTTCTTGAAAGTAGGGACAGAGGGACCAAGATGAGTCACATGTTATATTCTACTCTATCTAATTAGAGAATTGGATATCTTGCATTATACTTCTCTTTAAATAATCAATATTACTGAGTGGCAATGATGGAAAGTGCCAAGAACACTGGACCTGTTATCAGAGAACTTTCTTTCAATTCATGGGTCTCATCTTCTCTTCATATCAATTATATTCAATTTAATTCAATAGGAATTTATTAAATACCTACTATATGTCAGGCACTGTGTTAGACACTGAAAAATGATAGAATTTTCCTTCAAGGAGTTTATAGTTCATTGGGGAAAAATATATGTACATAGGATCAGAGATATAGATTTAAATAGATTTCAGAAAAAAATATATATATTTAACATTTTTTGAGATTCTGAATTGAGCCACAGAAGAGTAGATTGTATTTCCTTTTATAGTCATCATCATCATCATCATCATCATCATCATCATCATCATAATTTCCATATGAATTTCTGAATGATGAATGGAAAGGGGAAAAAAGAGAAGGTAGGAGGGGGCCAAAGGGAATGAATATATTAGACCTTGAAACTATCTGATGGTCAAAGAAGTGGTGGGGGAAATTTAAGGCCTGAATGTTTATAAATTAGTAAGAAATGGTTGAGGTACTCATTCTAAAATCAGTCATATCAGTTATACTCAGAAATTAATAGTACTGTAGAGTGGATCATTTGCTCCAGATTGGGGATGGGGGGCAGGGCATAGCATGATGGGTTAGAAGTGTCCTTCATTCTGAACTAGTGATCCCTGTGGAGGATGAGAATGTCAGGAAGGCAGCACTCAATTTGCCTATCTGTAAAATAGGAAAAATATTATTTGTACTACTTACTTCACAGGATTATAATGAAGAAAGGACCTGTGATATAAAATGCAACTCCCAAATGTAAAAGTATCCATTCATCTTCAACTGAAATTTCTAAAATGAGGTTTATTTTTGTATCTCAGCAATGATTTTTTTCCTATCCTATAATAAATAAGGACATTTCTGCACATCTGCATGAAAGAGGATGCTTATGCCTATTTCAACAAAAACTGAAACAAGAAATAATAGTCTGATTCTACCATATTTAAATTTGAAATAACTTCAGAAAATATATCTGCAGTTTTAGACTAAAAAAAAAGATTTGTTTTAATGAGTTGTTTTGTCATTATTATAATTCCATGGGGCTGGAGTGGAGTGTACAGTACTGAAAACGAAAGTTTTATATGCCTTCCTTACTATGTGTGGGGATTAACTAATGAAATATATACTGTAATATTAATTTTTTTTCAAAATTGTTTCAGTTTCTGAACATAAATTATAGGATAAAGTGCTTGTTTTGTCAACATGCATTATTAGTATAGCTTATGCACCTTCGAGATGTATCATTACATTCATCTAAATTTTTTCAGGGTTATTTTTTTAACACATACTTCTTGTGAAGACAGCACACTATGGGAGTAAATGCTTTAAAAATAAAATGAAAATAGACCTGGAACAGGGCAGGTCATTTTTCAGACTATTCCAAATAGTTTAATGGGGAGCTATTTATCATACTCGCCTATTATCACTAGGTTTTTTGAACCATAAAGCTAATTAATTAGAAATAAATGAACCAAATAATATGTCTACACCTGTCCAACCTTTAGCAGCATGACTTTATGATGCACAGTGGTAGCAGAAAGGTTTTAGTGAGGAGGCAGAAGATAAAATATTAATGCTTATAATATTGAATGCTTTTATGCCTTTGGAACTATGATTCAATCATATGAGGTAGGCTGTGGGACTTTCAAAGGTGTTAAGGTCAGACCTGAACAGAATAATTGTTCCACAGCCAGTCACAAGCATTCTAAATCAGGAGCCCTGACTGAAATTGTCATGGTCTCCTTTCAAATATTTAATTAAAACTAGTTGTCATTATCCATGCTGGTTATATGAAATTTAGCTGCTGGGAACTGATATGTAGAATAATCATATACCTCACATATTTACTGAATTAATTGGAGATTATAAATGAAATACAACGACTTCAAATTATTGTTTTGTGAAAGTTTCCCTACAAAGCAACCTGGAGATGAAGGCATTTCATAGCACAATACAAGAAAGTACCTAGTTGAAAAGCAGAATTTGAGTCAGAAGACAGTTATTACAAATCAAGGACCACACATGGGCTAAGACAGTAGGTACAAAACCTAGACCATAACTATGAGTTGCGAAAGTGTTGAAAGAACCATCAAGGATTTAGGACCTAAACTTAGGAAATCATTGAATCTAGGTCCCCAAACACAGGTAATACAAAGGAAGTCATGAATTATTAAAGCCCAAGATTAAGAAACAAGTTCATAAAATGGAGAAGTTGAGAGGCAGTATATAGGTGACAGTAGTGCAAACAAGTTATCAGAACAAGAAAGGATCATTGTTTTACATTTGTATGGGATTTATAGATCCCTGAATACAGCTTTCTCACTTTTAGGGATGAAACTGAGGCCCTGAAAATTTAAATGACTTGCCCCAGATCGAGTAGAAAAGCTGTATTTTTTTTTTTTGGAAAGTCAATCAGGGTTAAGTAATTTGCCCACTGTCACACAACTAGTAAGTGTCAATTGTCGGAGATTGAATATGAACCCAGATTCTCCAGATTCTGGATCCAGTGCTCTATTATTCCACCTAGGTATACCAATCAAGCTGTAATTTGAACATAGCTCCTTCAATTAAAACATTGGCATTCTTGTGACTGTGTCATCTCAAGAAGGATTAGAATACTGGAATATCACAGGAATTCTATTGAATCATCAGTTACTTTCAAAGCATGCTAGTTTTTCTGCATTCATATTCACCCAGTGGATCAACAGAATAAAGAGGGAAAATTTGGGGAAGGTTTGTGAATTTAATCAAGGGCTTACACCAGAACCAAGAGATTAGAAACTTCCATAGAAAAATGGTCCATTTCAGCTATTTAAAAACTAGTTAGTTCACTAATTCATCACCTTTGGATGTGTGAGAGAATATTTTTAACTTTTAAATAACAACTAATTTCTTGATTTCTTTAAATCTTTATCATTTCTCTCTTCTCCTTCAAATATTTTGCCCATATTATTTGTTTAATAATAAAAAGTCTTTTTAATCCCATGACTACAGATAGCACCAGCCCACTAGTCAACCACTTGGAGAGGTATATCTGAGATACACAGTGGAGCTATCAAATATATGTTGGCCTTGCCATTCAGTTGATTCATCAACAATTCATCCAAAAGCAAAATTTATTGAAACACTGCTCTGTGCAGCTAAACATAATAAAAATGATGGAAATTTAAAAGGAAATGTAGTGGGGGCGGAGCCAAGATGGCAGCGTAGCAGCAGCAACACTGCAGCTCTCACATAGCCACCCCAAAATACCCATAAAATAGGACTCTAAACCAAACCTACAACTCCAAAACGCACACAAGGTTACTTCCCACTAAAGTCAGCTTGGCTACGAGGAACCATATCAGCACTGCGAACTGAAACCAGCCTG
>JAQQSV010000980.1:0-40676 GCA_028646515.1 Pseudochirops corinnae
GTACTAATTTGTAAAGGAGAGATTAAGAGGAAGACTACTTCTAAAGCTAGTCTGAGATATGTCTGGGAAATAAAGACAAGAGAGACTGAGAAAATAGTGAAAGTAACTGAAGTGTCAGATCAGATCGTGAAAAGGATGCAATTATGAAGAAGAAAAAAGAAAGTTTAAGCAAGTAGAGATAAGAAGAGAATGGGTACAAAAGTAAAGAAAGTTGGATTTGCAGAAAGAGAAGTTTAAGTAGGGCTTTTGATCTCCTTGAGATAAGAAAGATATGAGAAATTTTCTCTTCTTGTACATTTGTAATCACTATTTGGAGAAATGTCTATTATAAACAGTTCTGAAATTTCTCATAATCTCTGAGAGCCTTACCTTCCCTGATTTGGCTATTCTCTCTGATATGGAAAAACAGCTAGAACCATTAACAGTATTCTATCTAGTTACAACATTAACTAAATGAAAAATATAGAAATCAGTCTGCAGCACAGAATTAAGTATACTAAATACACAGTATACTAAAATTCTGTCCTCAAAGAACCATCAGAAGAATATAGTCTAGTCTTTAGGTAGGGAGAATGTTCTGGATTTTGCATATGTTCTCCACACTTTTGCTTCATCATCCCCATAACCCTCATTGGAATAAACTTCCTTTTTTTTTTGTTCAGTCATTCAGTCATGTCCAACTCTGACACTGTGAACCATACCATCCATGGGATTTTCTTGGCAAAGATATTTAAATGGTTTGCTATTTCCCTCTCCAGTAGATTAAAGCAAACAGAGGTTAAGTGACTTTGCTTAGGGTCATACAGCTAGTAAGTGTCTGAGGCCAGATTTGAATTCAGGTCTTCCTGATACCTGGTCCAATGCTCTATCCACTGAGCCATCTAGCTGCCTCCAATAAACATTCATAATTTAATTACTACATAAAAGAGATTATATTTGCAATTCCCATGTTTTAGAAGATTCTCATGGACCCTAGAAGTGAGAGATGAGAATACAAGACTGTCACATTAAATCTTTGGCGAAAGACTAATTGAAAGTAGTAGGCCCTAAGATGTAAGCCACTGCTGCAAAAATGTGATGTGAAAAAGATGCAAAGGTTTAAAAATTTTAATGAAGTAGTAAACTATACTTTGAGAAAAGCAACAAGATTAAACTGATTTCATGAGAACCAAAATATATATGATTGGCTTCCAAATGTTCCTATTAAAAATAATGAAAAAAGATCAAGTAAACGTGATGGTCTTAGATGATTTAAATTTTTTTTTTTAACACAGAGGTAATGAACAAGAATGAAAAAGGAAGAGTAAAATACTAAACTTTTAGGTCTAACTGATGACTTTTTTGTTTTGGTAAGAAAACTGCCTAAGACATACAGGCCAATTTGACTTTAGTAATTATCTATAAATTCTCAAAATGGATTAAGGATTTTACAAATAAAATCGCTTTGTTATATCCTTTTTAAGATTCTCCCCTACTCTACAGACAACATTATCCACGCCATATATACAGAGTTCAGCTAAAGACAGAAAGAAAGAGCAAGTGGCATGTGAAAATTAAATATTCCAAAACGTGCAGAGAACATTCAGAACTACAGGTAGCCTACTTGGATGTACTTCCTACAGCTCTATTGTTTATAAAGTTATCTCCATAAGGTCTGAACAGGTTTTCCCCACATCAACTAGTTATCAGAACGCCAATGTGATTCAATTTTGTCAGGTTCTATTAAATTATACTAAGTCTCATCTGTAGTAGGTTTTAGCAGCTTTACCTAGAAAATTCTGAAAAGTGATGATCAAGGAAACACTCTCCACAAACCTGCCCTAGTAACAAGGATGAAAAGGCCCATTCCACTTTCTATTAATATCTAACAGCCCAGTTAAAAGACACCAGGATACTGATTCAGGAATGCATATCTGAGTTTAAGTAGGTCAAACTGGACAATTTGTTAACAGTAGTCAAGGACAGATGCCTGTGGCTCAAAATCTCCAGAGGAAGATGCCTCACAGAAGCAGACAATTTCATAAAATAGATAGCTAAACCCAAGATGGAACAAAAAATCCTGTTCTCTCAAAGGACATTAAGATGCATTCTCTGTTTCTTTCTGTCCTTCTGATCGTGTTTATTGTCCACTGTCTCTTAAGGCATCCTAGCATTCTTGGAACGTTTAAGACCTAGGTTGTTCAAACTGCTGTTCACACTGTACACACTGCAGTACAACTGTTTGCTTGTTAATATTTAAGAGAATGTTCTAGATTTTGCATATGTTTTCCATCTTTCTGCTTTATCACCACCATAACCCTCATTGGAATAAGCTTCCTATTTTGCTATACAAGCAACTGACTTGAACCTATTGTACTGTGAACCTATATTGAATAGTACTAATGTGATGATACTTCCAGGGAAGTAACAAAGGGAGGAATTGTGGGAGAAGTGAACAAAACTACCTCCCAGACACATACCCCATGATGAACCCAGAGACTAACTTCAGCAACTTTCTTGAGGATAACTACTGCTCATGATTGACCTTTCACTGCCCTTGCCTTAATATCCCTTACAAGAAATCTTTGGTATGGCAGCACAAATTTCCCTGACATGTTTGTGTCTCATGACACCCCATCCCACCTGCACTGTTTGTACAAACTTGTTTCAAGGCATACTGACTTCATCTTTTCAGTTATTTTACTTTAAGCTAAAGAACATTAGCTGGTGTAGATGTGTCCTTCATTGTCTCATGCTCACCTCTCATCAGTACCAAAAGACTTGGCTGCTGAAGGTGAAGGATTCCAGAGTCCTAGGAAAATTCTCCTCCCTTTCTGGTCCAATAGAAAGATTTCTTTTATTTAACTTTATTCAGATAAATCCTTTACCTGTCTCCCAAAGTTAAAAATGTACATTTTTCTCTAACAAGTATGCTATTCTTTTTTGTATAACCATTTTATAAAGTATTTTTCAGTACTTTTTCCATAGAAATGTTACATTGAACTCTGCCTTAAGAAAACATATATAAGGAATTTCTTGTGCCAGGCCTGGGGCTAACTGACACCCATCTATGCTACCTGCACTGGCTAGCAGGAATAAATGGCTACTCACTTCACTCTTAATTGATTATTCTGTCGTTCAGTCGTTTCAAGCGTGTCCAACTCTTTGTGATCCCATTTGGGATTTCCTTGGCAAAGATATGGGAATAGTTTACCATTTCCTTCTCCAGTTCTTTTTACAGATGAGGAAACTGAGGCAAACAGGGTAAAGTGACTGAGGCCAGATTTGAATGCAGGAAGATGAGTCTTACTGACTCCAGGTCCTGCAAGCTATTCAATGCACCACCTAGGTACCCTACCTGACTCCTTATCTGAAATATTATCAGACCTCACGAACCCAGAATGGTGACACTCAGCACTATGATGTATAATTAACAGATCTGTTTGTCATGTAATAAATGATGAACATTCTGTTGCTAATCAGTGCATCACAGAATTCCCTCATTTCCTTTTTCCTTACCCCTTCCTATCAGACATAAGGGTAGAAAAAAGGTTTGCTACATCTGCTCTACTGATGTCATCTCATATTATCATGAATCAAGGACTACACTTAATATAGACAAATCAATGATAGTCAACAGTTATTTTTCACTGATACTGCCATTGCTCAAATGGTAACATTTTACAAACCTATATGTAACTTAAAATAATAACAATAATAATGGTGTACATTTCTATAGTATTTCAATCTATACCCCTCTTTTCTCACTATAAGCATATAACATAGGCAGGTGAGTAAAAACAAAGTAACTTGTCTATGGTTGGAGGCAGGCTTCACAGTTCAAATGAGTTTCCTAATTCCAACTCTAATGTTGCTTACACTACGTAAAATCCTCACTTTCTTGGTATGAAACTTTAAAATGCTTAAGTTGTACTTGGAAAGAATTTTGCAGTCAATCGCTGGTCTTGGAGTAATCTCAAGACCCCAGTTCAAATCTGGCCTCAAACACTAGTTGTTATATAACCCTGAGCAACTCACTTAACCTCTGTTTGCCTAATTTCCTCAACTGTTTAAAAGAAAAAATGGTATTAGCAGCACTCACCTTGCAGGGTTATTGTAAGGATCAAATGAGAGAATATTTATAAAGCATTGAGCACAGTGCCTCACCCCTAACAGGTATTATATAAATACTTATTCCCTTCTTCCTTCTCCCCCCTTAAGAGTACAAGCTTCTTGAATGTAAAGACTGGGTCCTTTGGGAATGTACACCCTCTCTTTCCCTCTACCTCTCAGAATCCCTAGGTTCTTTCAGAGTACAGTTCAGGTACTCCCTTTTTACATGAGAGGTTTGCTGGTAACTCCAGTTATTTTAATGCTCCATCCCTTTGATCATTGCTTTCCATTATTTTCTATATACTTTACATTTATTTTTTCAGTGTATTGGTTTCAATTGTCAAGTGGAATATAAGCCTTTGAATATAACGTACAAGCTCCTGCTTGTTTGTGATCTTCATGTCTCCAACACTCAACATGATGCCTGGCACATAGTAGACATTTAATTAATGTTTTCTGAATTTACCGAATCTTTGAATCTCTAGTACATAGCTTAAGAAGTGGTTCATAAATATTTGTTAAATTATTATTAGATAAGACAGATGATATTTCCAAAAGAAATCTATAAAATACTCTTATGTTACAATAAATGTATTCATCTTCAATTTTAATACAATACACACTTACAAAAGCTCAAAAGTAAATGTTGCCAAATATAATGATCAATAATGACTGAAGAGACATGACAGCACACTCCCAACCCACCCCTTCGTGAAGGCGAGTTCTACAGATGTTGCACAATACACATTTTTGTACTTTTTAGGTACTAATCACTTGTGTTGATTTTTTACTCTCTTTTTTTGTCTTTAAAAAATACTATCTATTATACAGACTGGCTCTCTGAAAGAAGGAAAGAGAAAAGTCCTGGGGAAAAAACTATAATGATGTGAAAAAGACATCAATAAAAACTTATTTTAAATTTTAATATAACAAACACTAAATTATTCTATTAGCTTAGTTATTTATGAGAAATCTGCCTAAAAAGAAATTTTGATGAATCCCATAGTATGGCATAAAATATGTTGGCTCATTAAAGTGGATGATATGCTTAATTATATGCTTATAGACACTTGCAATAAATATTTATGATATACTTAATCATAAAATTGTATTGAAAATCATTTAAGCTTTCATTATTCAGAAGACACAACAGAATCCTGAAATGCTTTAGGGTCATTATTATGGCTTTGTTTTCCCAAGAAAACACGGCTTCATAATGAGATATTATACTTCCAATATTTTATAACAAAAGTTAAATGCTTCATAATGAGTTAAATTATTGTTAAATTATTCATAATGAGATATTATACTTCCAATATTTTATAACAAAAGTTAAATGCCCTTTCCCCAGTTAGCAATAACTAAAGGATTTTAGAAACATTTTTTATATTTACATTAATTTCTATTTTATATATTTATTTGACCTAGCCAAGGTTTTTATGGGTAGATGCTGGAGATTTATGCTTATCCTTGTGTCAGTGCCTGACACATAGTAAGTGCTAAAACTGACTGACATCCTCAAAAAGCTCCATCCATGGCTTGCTCCCAGCCAGGCTTTCACTTTATATAACACTCTCTTTGCCACCACAATGAACATGCACCAGAATCAAACAGCTGAGATTCTGCTCTGTGATCAATCTATAAAGCAAGGCTCTTTAAAGAAGCTGCCTTCCACTAGGGTTCTGAGACGAATGCTACAGCAATGAAAAGAATGCCACTTTGCCATCAAAGTGTAACTGGATGACTTATCTTCATAAGGGTAACCCTAAAGCCCTTCCAGATCCTGAAGCGTATTGTTAATTATCAAGATTAAATTATATTCAATATGACCTTGTTATGAAGTGAATGTTAATGATGTCTAACTGTTTAAAAACTGGGAATACATGAAGATATCTGATCATTCTTATCAAAATTTGCCAAGACAGAAAACTGCACTCTTTGATCATGGTGGATAATACAACAATTATTATATTAGATATGTTAACATGAAGAAACACAAGTAGTATGAAGAGCATTACCATATAATTTTAAGTGAATACAGCTTAGGTAAAGGTAAAATAAATATACTCACCAATAAAAGCACTCTCAGATTCCAAAAGAGAATTTTTCAGGAAATCCCTAGTCTCATTCCTAGGCTATAAAAGAAGTCATAAAGATCGACAATAAAAATACTAGCGTGCCTATTTTTATTAAATCCAGTGTTGGGCAGCACATCAGAATCACCAACAGAAAGCACAAGTTTGCCACAATATAAATGGTTTCAATAAGAACCTATAAAAAGCGGCAGAAGAGTTGGCAAGGCATAGAAAGAGAGATTCCAATTCGTTTCCCCAACAACTCTGCTACTACCACAAAGGAGGAATATACAAAAGTCAGCCACAAATAGTGATCACAGGCAGCCGTAATGCACTAACACTACAACTGGCCGGACCTTCCTTCGTATCACTAAGGCTACTTTGATCTTTTTTGTCTTCAGCTTCACTGAAACAAAACCTTAAGTAAAAGTCACTTCATCTTCCTAAGCCTCAGCTAGCCAAATACAGGGGCTGCACTGGATGACCTCTTAGATCCCCTTCAGTTCTAAAATTATGTAATTCAATGGAAAAAAACATATCCAAAAGTAAAAAAATCTTTAGTCTAAGCTCTGCTGAAAAGAACATAATTTACCACATAAAACTATAAGTACTAAATGACAGTTAAATGGCCTTTTATCATGCCAATACCTAGAAAATATTTATCAAGATGACATACATAAATTTTCTAGATGAAGATCACCTTTTGTCAGTGAAAGTAACCTGTATAAGATGCTTTCAAATGTTTTTCCAGCATTAAAGGTTATTTAAAGGAGGAAAGGTTATATTTATTTTTAATCTTCCAAAACAATATTCATGCATTGCCCCAAACAAGAATTCAAAGCTCTAAAATTTTGCACAGAACTGCTCCCCAAAATATTATATTAAAGTGAAAAAAAGAAGGGCAGAAAAAGCTATTGGTTTCTTACCATTCTAGTATCTCGTAAGTTAATGCCAGCACTTGCATCAAGGTCAACTGCGCTCAACCAAGACCAAAAACAAAATGCAAAATTAAAAGTATTGAAACACAAACATATTTTGAAGCAAATTAGCATCTTTCTGACACATGAAAATAAAAGGATGCCTTTTTACTGGAAATCCCCTGTTAGTTATATTACCATAGATTAGGAAAGCATCTTCATGTAAGGACTTCCTTATTATTGTACGATCACCCACACTCTGCTGCTGTCGCCATTAATTCCAGCAGGCAAGAAAAATGAGTGCACTGTAGCCTAAAGGGAAAGCTTTTTACAAGAGGAAAGAAATTTAAGTTCCATAGCCTCTCTAAACTTTTAGAGAAATTCCTACTACAGTCTGAGAGTTATATGTAAAGCAGTGCAAATAACCTCAATTTTTCAAAAGGGATAGAGCAATGATAGCGATAAATTTGTCCAACATGCAAGATTCATTCATCCAATTATCTATGCTGTAAGTAATTATATGAAGTAGAAACTTAACTTTGGAGAGAGAAAATTGCTTAAAAGCTAAAAACATACATTTTCATAACACATTTCAATGACCCTGAGAAAACAAACAACTTTTTTAAAGTGGCCCAGTGAGAAACTATCCAAAGCAAATGATTGCTAGCCACTAGCACCATGGCATTCTTATTTTAAATAAGTCTAATACTATCATAATAATAAGGAATCTACACATATATACACACATTTAGGAAATAATTTAGGAAAGGTATTTTGCTTTTCTATTAGCTCATATAACTATTCTGAATGAGAAGAGTAAAATTTCCCATTTCTTTAAAATGAGATGTTTTACTCTTTCTTTCCATCAGCCTATTATGCTAAGGAGGCTATCAATAATGCCATATTCTAGAAACTTGAAAAGGCTAAAAATTTAACAATAACTTTAGGACAGAACTTTCACATATTGAAGGCTAAACCTTCTCTCCTCTCCCCTCCCCCTCAAGAAAGGCAAATGAAACTGACACTGAGACTTAACTGATCTAGACTAGAGAATTAAGGTTCAAACAGCTGCCTTGGCTTCCTGGTCTTCTAAGTATAAAAGCGCTGGGCACAAGGAGCTGGAGGTTCTTTAGGCTTGACCTGTGGTGCAACCATGTGCAATGCAGGGGCAGGGGAGTTGTGCCCACATGAATCAATGCCGTGTCCTTGCTCCATATCACTTCCAGGCTTCATTTGGGTAAATGTTAAGTAAGTTAAGTAAGCTTCCTTTCAATAAATGTATCAGATAGTGTACCGATGCCTCACTTTGTTCTAATCCCAAACTTCAACACCAAAAACTGACCTGAGTCAAGGATGGCCCAAGTTTTTTCCTACAAATTTCAGAGTAGTATACATTAGTCCACATGAGAAAAATACATTTGTTAATGGTACTGAATACACTCACACGTAGCTTCTTTTACTTTTTTTAAAATATGTAAGATGTATCAGAATAATTGAGCATAAATTTGCTTCAAAAGTAGGAAAACAACATGGTAAAGATTAAAATTTTTTAATAATGTCTGAAATGACGAACTGTTTTAAGCAATTACTTCTTACCTTCTGTATTTTCTCTCATTCGAAGTCTATTCAGTCTCTTCTGCTGCTCTCTCAGCAATGCCTGCTGCTGAATCTCCAAGGTTTGATCATCTTTCGGAGACTCAGGGTACATATATCGCAAATGAACTCGAGTTTCTGAATCTGGTGTAAGAAATAAAATATTTTATATGTTACTACGTTATTTCCTTGAGAATGGATTTAAAATCTCATTTTAAAATAAGCTAACATGATTTTATTTTTGGTCTAAGACAGTGAGAATGATAGGGAATATCCCTATCATCCCTTTCTAACAACTTCTACTTCCCTGGATAAATTCATTATGTATTCAATTTCTTCTATTCTTCTGTTTTAAATTTTTAAATTCTGCACTGAGAATTTTGATTTCCAACCTTTCCTGCTGTTGTGTCATGGGTTCAGAGTAATTTACAAACATCTTTCCTCAGATAATACAATACAGATTAATTTTTCTTCATGTAATAATACTTATTCAGAGAATTTTTTTTCTCTTCGAAATTTTGCTCATTCTTCCTTCTATTTTGATTCTCTTCTCTGTTGGTTTAGCTAGGCTCTAATTCAGGTTTTCTCTCTTGATCTTTTGGTCTTTCAGTTTTTCTCCTATCTTCCCTACCACTCACCTTTGGGCCTCTTCCTATCCCCAGACCACTGAGGCTGGGTCAGTAGGTGACCTTGGTCTCTTTGCATTAAGAGATATGAGGGCTGGCCAGGCCTGGGTCCCTGCCCTTTGTAACTTCCAATGGAAAGAGAGCTGGCTCTAAATGAGTTTCTGATCCCCTTTCCCTCCCCACCCAATAATTCTTCCCCTTTAGCAGATGGCTATGAATCCACCCTACCCTACTTTTGCAGTGTCTCCCCACATCCCCATCCTAACTCTTGTCATTGTTTTCCTTTGTATGACTGGATAGAATTGTATCTGTGAATCAAGAGAACACTCTGGACAAGTCACTGCAACAGGGGATCCTTGCAGCAAAAACCCAAGTCACAAAGCCTGGGAGTCTCTTTTGGGTTCAGGGAGTTGGTTATAATACCATGATTGCATAAAGAGCTTCATACAGTTTGCAAAAAAGCAGAAGCTTTCATCTTCTATTTTTAGAGGACATTAAATAAAAATTCTTTCAAGTTGTTGGGGCTAAATATATGGAATTTTAACCTTGTGTGGAGTTTCTAATTTATCATATGGATTCAGCTTTAGTTACATTTTATCTGAATCATAATTCCTTCCTTTTGAGGTTTTGGGATTGGAGAACTTGGCAGAAAAGAACTAGTCTGTCATCCTGCTGATCAGTCAGCTCTGGCATTCTAAAGAGGGATGAAAATTTTTTGAAGTTCTTGAACATGAGTAGACAACGCTCATGTATCTATTTAAAGAAAAAGATGTCTACTTACCTGTGTCTTTAAGAAAATTAAAGTCATGAATATTCTGAGCAGTAGGATCTAGACCCTTGGAAGAAGGTCTTCTGACTGGAGCTTGCAATCGAAACCTGGCCATATCAAATATATCCATAGGATACTTTTCCCTTTTCCTAAGGATAGGTAAGATATAATAGTTAATATAATCAAACAAAAGCAAATATGATTCAATGTGTAAATTCCTATGCTACAAGCTTCATTTCTCATGCTGAGTGGGAGTATGATCTTGAAAAATATCTTTAAAGTCATTTATACCATTTCTTTATATTAAAAACTTTATAGACACATCTACTCACAGGATATTTTGAACATTAGTGAAGGGATGGTTGTAATTTTTTTAGATGCTTTAAGAGAAAGTGTCTTACATAGAATTCATATTATAAGTGGGTTATTACATAGATTGTTATAGCATAGTCAATCATGTCTCCCTAAAACATAAGATAGATATGTATGTATGTATGTATGTGTGTCTATGTGTGTATAGTAATCTAATATTAAATGGTAAGCACATATATTATTCCTATCCTTTAACATCCATGTTGTACATAATATACAGTTCCACTGTATAATGCACACGCAGGAATTAATAGGCATGTACAGAGCCAAGGCATCTATGCAATTACATGTATAGAGAAGGGCCAGTGATTGATATTTCCCAAAAGGGTGGGACAGTCATCCTTCATTGCTTGAAAAAAAGGAATATTTATGTCATACTTCCCTTATCTCTTAATCTTTGGACATGCCAACTTTAACTAGGTATTCTGCAGCAGACTAGCCTGGCCTGAATCACCATATTGTATAAGAAACCAATACCTATAACTAGTGACAATTTAAAAGAGAAATAGAAAACATTATGTTGACTATTATTAATCTCACTTGGCTTCCCCAACTGGAACACAGGTCAGTGATTTAATGGATTGAGTCACACATTTTGGACTTTTTCAGAAGCATTTGAAAAGTTGGAAATCAAATATTACCATTATAGGATTACATAAAGGCAGAATGGTATATGATAAAAATGAAGCAAAATTTCATTTATTTGGTCAGCTCCTTGTAAAATAAAATAACTAAATATTTCAGTGATTCATTTTGATATTTTTCTCTTAAATTCATTTTCCAAAATAAGAAAAATCTAGATTTATAAAAATGACACTTCTATTACAGACAAAATGCCAAATCCTTAATAAAAAAAAATTAAAGATGCATATTTGGAAAACATAAAGCCTGTACATATATAAATTTTATCTTCAAAAAGCATTCAGTTCTTCATTATACATGTCATTTATCACTTTGTGGATTTTTAGTGTAAAATATTTAAATCCCTTTCACCTAGAACATCCATGGGTAATCTGTCCTGCTAAGCTTGCCCATTTCTTAGCCAGTGCTTCAAGAATGAAAACCGATACAAATCTAAGCAAAATGTATTCAGAAAGGGAAATCTGTAACACGTTCCAAAGGGAAACAGAAATTATTTTAAATTGTAGGTTATTCATCTGTTACTAATGATTTCTATTAATGGAGTATCAACTCAATTTAATTTCGGCATCTACTTGTACAAACATTCACACATTTCAACAATTTCAAGTGACTATCAAAATATGTCAATCTGATGTAAATCACACAGTACCTTTTGCATCCTCTCTTGGATGACTGAAGGGAATCCGCAGAAGAGTCTCAGACATGATCAAGAGATAAGAGAATAATTTGGAAAGCATGTCACAAAGTCTTACCTGATGCTTCTTTCATCATCACCATCCACCTGTAGCAATTTTCCCTGAAGACGCCGCTCTTCACTACGAAGCTGTTTCCTCATTTCTGACAATTCATTAATTACGTTTTTTTTCTCCTCTGCAATTTGCCATGGATAAGTGAAAAATAAAGTAAGTTAATTAGGACAAAATGCTTACTTAATCTGCTTCAGAAAATAAAAACCTAGGTTGGTCAACTAAAATTTTAGTCAATGGTTGACTCTTCCTAATGCTAGATCTGTGTGTGTGTGTATTCAATATAGAAGCATCACATGATATCACCAATCTACCCTTCAGGTTATATGTATCACAATTTCATACATTAACAAACTAACATCCTAAAAGAAAGGTGAGTTAATTTCTGAAGATTAGGAACAAATTTAACTAGTAAGAGAATAAATACTAACTCCTAAAAAGAAATATGCATAACACCTACCATCTGCACGAAGCTGGTTTTTCCTAGCAGGTACTGGAGGAGATTGCACTCTGGATTGTGGGCGATCCTATTTAACACAAGACATATCAATAATATACATAGTATCTGCCTTGCATTTTTTGTCATTCATTAATATTTTCCCAGTACTTGTTCACTTCATCAAACATAATTAAATATAACTATGTGTCAACTTGGTTTTTTTCTTGTATAAAAATTGAGATTTCCTTCTGTATTTATTTGCCACCTAAGTCCATTCTTGTCCTGTTGCCACAGTTACTCTCAAATAGGGAGTGTAGTATTAAACTATAGTTTAAGTGGCTGTTAATGAGAAAAAAACATGTCATGGGGATGTTCTTGTTCAGGGCAGGAAACCAAAAAGTCTGCTGTCAGCTGCTCATCTGAACAGGGCAGGAAGAAGATTAGATACTGAACTGTATGATCAATGAGTACAAAGATTGTGTCTTATTTATTCTGAAATCTTCCCTAGTATCGAGCACAGTTCATTGCATGCAAAAGGCAGTTAAAATCTGTTGCATGAAAGAATGAAATGAAAAAGAATTAAATGTTAGGTACTTGGAACAGGTTTTAATGTGGTTATTTTTTTTTAAAACCTTTTAATAACTAATGATACATAGAAAAACAAAATCATTTTTAGTTTTCAAGGAAAAAAAGAGTACATGAGAGTTGAATGGGAATGGGAATTTGAAGATCTTCCCTGCCCCTTAACAGACCTAGGGGGGAATTTGAAGATCTTCCCTGCTTTGAAAGTAAACTCTGCCCCCTAATAGGCTGAATGTAATCACATGGAGCCTGTGATGGAGACAATTTGCTGAAGGGTACAGCAGAGTTCACAGGAAGCTTCTCTGCTGCAAAGATAAATTCTGCCACCTGATAGGCTGAATGTGGTCACATGGAGCCTATGGTGGGAGGAGTTTGCTGAAGGGAAGTAGAGCCCACAGGAAGCTTCTCTGCTGTGAAGATAAACTCTGCCCCCCTGATATGCTAAATATAGTCACATGGAGACTGAAGCAGAGCCCACAGGAAGTTGGGAATCAGAGCCAGAGATCGTAGGAGAGAGAGGAAATTTTGGTTAAGGAATCAGATAGGCTCCTGAGCAGATATTGATCTAATATTGGTTTGTGGGAAGGGTTAAGGATGCTGTGGCTCTCAGTATTACTATGGCTTCTTCATATCTTTGGTACTATGATGAAATCAACTTACTGGTTTGGGGATTTGGTTTTCTGGTGTCAAAATAAATGCTTCGGTTCTGTCCTCTACTTTGAGAATCTGTTATATTTTGCAACTGTACATCATGTGATATTTATAGTCACAGTCTTTATCATGATCATGGGTGCTGTAAATACTGCATGAGCACTACAGAGAGCTTTATCACTGACACAAAAGAAACAGTAACTCCACAGATTATTTCTTCCACCTTATTAATATCTTTTAAAGAATTCAAAGTGTGAAGAAGCTATAGATTTGGACTGAAATAAAGGAACTAGGTAAATGCATTGTAATCACTGGATTATCATAAGTTAAGAACTGTTAAAATAGCTTAGCTGTGGGCAAATGCTCCACCAAAGCAGGAGAAAAGGTTTTTCCCCTGAGCATAAATGAAAGGCAAGGAAACAATGCTTTTCTACAAAATCTTGTTTGAATTAATAGTTTAAATTTATGCCACTGTGTACCATGATTTACAATCAATCCTTGTAATAAATTAACATATCCATTAGTAATACTTAAGAGGCCTGAAAATTTAACTCAGCAGTTTCATAGCCTCTCCATTCCAAAAAGCAGTAATTTCTAAAACAATTAGTGATTTGGTAATAAAGCATACATGAATCACGGTAGATGCAACTGAAGGAGGTCTATGGACTTTGCCTTTGATTCTGTTCTGAACAGCAGGAACTGCAGGAGAAGGCGACCTAGATTTCTGGAGGAAAGCACATATATCAAGCTGTAAAGAAATGCTTTTAAAAAGTGAAATTTCTTAATAAAATGCTTTTCATCAAATAGGTAAATAACACATATGAAGGAAAGAACAAAAATGAATCAAGTACATCAACATATATTTATACAGCAGAACATAAAAATTTTATTAGTATAAATTTAAAAAGCAACTGCCACATTCAGAGATGGAATATTCTTTGGAACAAAACAAAGGAAGCTTTATAACAAACTGAAGTATGGAAAATAGGAAGAAAATGGTACAATAATTTAACTTAACATGTACCATGTTAGCTTTATATACTATAACTCAAAAAAGTCCATGATTATTTTATAATTACTGAATTCAAAAAAATGGAAAAATTTGACTAATATAAAAGCTAAATAGCAACTGTTTCTCAACAACATTAATATCTGTTTTAGCCTTAAGTTTTTTTCTAGTTGATTAACAGTAAATTAATTACAACTACAAATGGAATACCCAATTTCTTTTACATTTCTCACATTTTATTATTTGTACTGCAAAATATATCTTTGCTTCCTTCTTCTACCTGTTTTGTGTATTTAGGTCACTTGGTTATTGAGACAAAGAGCCTGAACAAATCATCATTACTTAACAGCATTTTTTATTTGGAATTTGTCATAAATCTCCAACCATTCCTATGCCACTGGCACACCAGAGTATAGAAATGATCCTGGATTCTTTAAAGCGGTATCTTTCTGGTCAGAAGATCAAGCTAGCTAAATTTAGAAAATTTCATCACTAGAAAATTTACCAATGAGTGATTAATTTTTTCAGTGACAGCAACTCTTAAGAGCTATCTATACTTAAGTGTGTTGAGGAATTCCCTATCAGTGGAGAGCTATCCACATCAATGAAATCACAAAACCTTATCTTGTATTTCAACACCCTATTAGCCATTCAGTTTTGTCCTTTTCAGTACGAAGATCAATCATCTTCCTTAGCAATGAAAACAGAAGCAAAATAAAGAGCTGAGTAGCTCAACCTTCTTTACATTGTTCATATCATCCCATCCCATTTTATTTTCCTTAGCATTCCTTGCTAGCCTCAGCTCACCCCAAGTTTTATCAAGACTGACACTGTTCTTAAGGTACTGCAACAGGAATACATAATCCATTATCAGCCCCTGCTTCCATAAAGTCTCTTTATCAAGTCTCTTTAAAATTTAAGTTGGTTCATGAGTTCCTTGTGGATGATCATGATGGCTCCTCCAGAAACGTTCCCCCTTCTCATCAAGAACTGCTTATGCTTCTATAATCAGAATTTCATTCTTGTGAGAATCTCCCATCTCTTCTGGGCTACTTCCCCACTAGAAATTTTCCGTGGGATCTTTCCTATCCAATTTGCTGTTATCATTTGAACATTTCTACTTCAACACTCTGTTCCTCCATACTGGTCTGAATCAAAAACAAAATAATAAGCCCCTACTGTTTGCTCTACCTTTTGAATGCTGAAATTATTATTTAGGCAAACCAAGCACTTATTACTGCTTTGCTTTTGTTGCAAAAAGAGGTAGATATTCAGATAACTGAATTCCCCATGGTTACTGTACTATAATATGCCTCCATGCTAGGCTTATGATATATCCTAAATTCAACTATTTCCCTTATGTTTAGGTGATCTGCATGGAGTATACTTGCCTGGATAATCATAATAGCCTCCTAACCGGTCTCTTTGCCTCAATTTCTCTCTCCAATTCATCTTCTACACAGCAGCCAAAGTCACATTTCTGAAATTCAGGTCTGACCATATCAATCCCTTCCTCAATAACCTCAAGGGATTCCTGATCACCTCTACAATCAAAAAGAAACTACTCTGGCATTTCAAGCTCTTCACAACTCAGCTTCAACCTACTTTTCCAGTCTTTATTATACATTACTCCCTTTCTTCCACTCTATGGACCAACTAAACTAGTCTTCCTGCTATTACTGAAGGGGGATATTAGAACTACTAAGCTCTGTGCCTCTACATAGACTATTCCTCCCTGCCAGGAATGCCATCCCTCCTCAAATCCGCCTCTCAGAATCCCTAGTTTCTGTCAAAGCCTAACTCAAGCATCATGTTTTAACAAAAGACCTTTCCTGATGTCCTCTGCTCCTAATACCTTCCCCCTAAAATAACCTTATATTTACTTTATATGTACTTATAAGTAATTCTATTCCCCCAATAGAATAGAAACTCTTGAACAGCAGGTTGCTGTTCAGTCATCTGGTCATGTCCAACCTTTCATGACCCTGTATGGGGTTTTCTTGGCAAATATACTAGAGTGATTTACCATTTCCTTCTCCAGTGGATTAATGCAAACAGAGATTAAGTGACTAGCCCAGGGTCACATAGCTAGTGACAATCTGAGGCCAAATTTGAACACAGGTTTTTCCTGACTCCCAAATGAGTCACTTAGCTGATTCCAAGGCAAGCAAAGATTAAGTGATTTATCCAGTGTCTCACAGCTAGAAAATGTCTGAATTCAGGTCTTCCTGACTGAGGATCCAGTGATCTATCTACTAAGTGATCTATATGGTGCCTCTAAAGATATCAGAAATGTTATATTTTTCACTCCTGTCTTTGTAAAACCAGCAAATAGCCCAGTGCTAGGGACAGAGAAGATGCTTAATAAATGTTTATTAATTATTAACCACAAGACTCTTATAGTTTTCATTTCTGTCTCTGTAAACTCAGTAAGTAGCCCACTGTCAATGATGTAGAAGATACTTAATAAATGCTTTGTTGACTGATTTAACTTCATTAGAAACTCATTCTATTCACTTTAAAAAGCCTAAACTGCCTATCTCAATTTAATCAGTAGTCATTTATTGTTGAGGATTTAAATTAATGTAAAGAGTTAGGTAAGTGAGCAGTTAATCAGATGATCTTTTAGATTCTTCAAGTTCTTCTTTAAATTATATGGATTTTCTCTAGTTTATTTTTTAAATAATTCTAATGATATGATATGTATAAAGTATATAATAATAAAATGTACCATTTACATTCCTACGTTCTAAGAATAAACACAAGTTGTTCCTCTAATAGACAAGGATGGAACAAACCTCATATTCAACATTCAAATCAAATAACAAGTTAAACAAAAATAAAATAGGTACCATCAAAAAGGAAAAAGGGGGCGGCTAGGTGGGGCAGTGACTAGAGCACCAGCCCTGGAGTTAGGAGGACCTGAGTTCAAATTCAGCCTCAGACACTTAACACTTACTAGCCATGTGACCTTCGGCAAGTCACTTAACTCCAATTGCTTTGCCCGCCCCAAAAAAGAACTCCGGGTAAACAGATGCTACGAAATGCTTGCTGATTAATTTATTACAATTGTCAGACATAATTAAAATACAGAAGAAAATTTTATGGCCTGGGCATCAAGTCACTAGAGGAGAGTCTGAGCTAGTTAAGTGTGGTACTTCAAGTCTTCCTTATACAACAGATGCTCTTTTTAATCAATCAGCAACATTTATGAAATATTTGCAAAGATCACTGTATTAGGCACTGGAGAAATATAAAGAATATGTAAACGTGAGGCTTCCTGTCCTCCTGGTACTGACAGTCTAGTACAAAACTATATGCCAATATGAATCAAAGCTGTGTAAATCTAATAATGTTCAAGGTGCACTGAGGGGCCTTGCTCATGAACAAAACCATGCAGTGAACACAGTTTAGTTTACAATCACACATAATAAATATATTTTTAATGTAAATTCAAATTTCAGGTTTTCTTAAATCAGCTATAATTAGGCTAAAACCATGAAGGAAAATAGTTTTGTAGAAAGAAAGTTCCGCAGTCATAGGGCAATTGTCTCAAACCAGCCATCTCAATGACATATGTACCTTTGGTCACAAAGGGAAACAAGCAAAATGACTCAGCGTAACCTCTAGTAGAAGTAATAACAAACACGTCACTACCTCAAAACTTATACTGACAATGGGTCTGTAGTACCATCTTCACACAGCTTTGACAGCACAAAGTATATTTTCCACTGATGCTGGTTTAAAGGTCTCTTACTGTAATAATTTCTTTGAAATTTTATTTTCAAACATACCCTTGTCTGTTCTTCAACTGTTTTTTTTCGTTCATAATAGTGTTGAAGTTGTAAATCATATTTTTTTTCCTCTTCTTTCTTCTTTCTTTCTGCCTCTTTTCGTCTTTCTTCAGCTAACCGTATCAACTCTTCATTTTTTACTCTTTGCTGTAAAAATATTTTTAAGGGCACCAAAATAAAATAAAGCTCAAGAATCATCATTAATAGAAAAATTCAAACACAAAGGCACACAGCCAGTTATGCAATTTAATTGCCTGAAAAGGGTTAAATTGAAAGTTTATATCCTCTTTTAAAAAAAAATACAAGTCCTCTGTCATTCATTAAAATGTTCATATTATCATTAATATTAAACTGTCACAGATCGACAAAAAATTACTAAGTAAAAATTAATTCAATATTTTGTAAAAGATTAAAATAAGTTCCAAAATGATTTTTATGATGCATATATTATGTACTGAACTTTAAAAGTTAATAAAGAATTAAACACTTATCTCTTAAAATTTTAAGCATTATGATAAAAAAAGAAAATTGGTATACCTCCTCCTCTTTCTCCCTTTTCTTTTCTTGTTCTTCTTCATATTCTTGTTGAATTCTGGCCCTCTGTTCTGCTAAACGTTTTTCTTCTTTTTCTTCTTCACGTCTCTGCCTCTCTCGCTCTGCTTCCTCCCTTTGTTTCTTTTCCTCAATCTAGAAAACAAATCCAGATATGATTTTTTTACATCTACTGACTAGTTAGAATATTCTATTTTCTATCATTCTGTAACCTTAGTCATTATCTTTTTTTGTGGTTATTGATTCACTGAGCTCATCTACATGCCCCCTAGGTAAAATATAAAATAATATAAGAATCTGCACTACTTTTGCATTGACTCTCTTTTCAGGTGAGTGCCATATTTAAACTTCTTCACTTCCTCAAATATGCATCTATGATTATAAGTGCTGAGAGATCTGCTATGTTGTTGCTGCTGTTATGTTAAACAACTTACCCTTCTCAGAAAATTTTTGTTACAGATCATAATCCCTATCCTGGGTACCCCCCAGAACTGTCTCTGGGTATCCTCATCACTCCTGGAGTAGAGCTATCATCCCTATGCAATTCCAGACCTGCACTGCCAACTGCCTGGTAGGCATCTCCACCTATATGTCCTACAGGTACCTCAAAACTTAACAATCTCTCTTTCTAACCTCCCTATTTCTGTTCAGGATACCAAGTTAGATCTCAGTGATAGAGTCCACTTCAATTCTTAACCAATCAGTTTTCAAGTTGCAAAGGCATCTCCTCTCACATTTAACCCCTTCTCTTCACTCATAGCACAGCCATCCCTAGTTCTAGCCTCTTATCTAGAGGACTTCAACAGTTGCCTAATTGTTTTCCCTTCCTTCAGTCTCTCCCCTTTCCATAGCTGCCAAATTCACAGTCTTATGCAAATGATTAGATATGTGGAGTGTATGAGAGTGAGGAGTAGAAGGTGACACCACAGCTGAGAACCTGGGTGACTGGAAGGATGGTGGTATTCTGGGCAATAACAGAGAAGTTAGAAAGAGGGATGTGTTTAGAGGGAAATACAAGTTCTGTTTTAGACATGTTGAGTTTGAGGCACCTATAAAAACATCAAAGTAGAAATGTCTAGCAGAGTTTGATTTGTAAAAACGGAATTCAGGAGGGAGTTGTGGGATAGATATGGAGAGATCACAGGGCAGCTACTGATGAAGAAGGGTGGTAGCACTTTTTCTGGGCTGAAGAAGAATATTTATGAGTTAGATAAGAGGGAGACAAAATAATGTAAACAAAAGCACATGTAGGAATGTACAAGGGTATGTTTTTGGTTTTCAGTCATTCAGTTGTATCCAAGTTTTCATGACTCAGTATGGGTTTTCTTGGCAAAGACACTGGAGTGGTTTACCATTTCCTTCTCCAGTGGATTAAGGCAGACAGAGGTTAAATGACTTGGCTATGGTCACATAGCTCATGAGTGTCTGAGGCCAGATTTGAACTCAGGTTTTCCTGACTCCCAGGCCCAGCACTCTATCCACTGAGCCACCTAGATGCCTCCAATGTCTGTGTTTAGCAGGAGTTAAATGGAAGTGTGACTCATGCAGACGGTTCAAAATACAGAGTAGTTAGGAGACAAGAGTGGAGAGGTGAGTTAGGGTCAGATTGTGGAGTCTCAAATGATGGGCTACAGAGTTTCACCTTTCCCCTTCATTCTGCCCCCCTCTTCTGGGCTTCCCTATCACTATCTAGGGCACAAACATCCTTCCAAGTCACCCTGATTCTCAACTTTGGTGTCATCTTCAACTCTGCAACTCAAACCTCAACTCCTCAACTCAAACCACATATCCAATCAGTTGCCAAATGTTATCCTTTTCTATCTTCACAACATGTATTGTCTATGTCTCCTTCCCACCATTCACACTCTACTTCTGGTCCTCATCACTTCTTTCCTGATATACTGAAATAACTTCTTATTTGGTCTCTCAACCTCAAGTCTCTCTCCATTATAATCTATTTTTGACAGAATCACCAAAGTTATTTTACTAAAGCACAAATCTTATCCCCCAACTCCCATTCAATAAACTCCAGCATCCCCCTATCACCACAGAGAGCAAATATAAACTCCAATATTTAGCATGTAAATCTGATCCATTCCTACCTTTCCAATATACTTACACATTATTCCCCTCCACATTCTATATTCTAGCCATACCGGCCTACTTGCTCCTTACATAAAACATTCCTTCTCCCATCTTCATGCCTTTTACTGGCTTCCCAGATAACAGGAAGGCACTCCTACTTTGCCTCCATTTCTTGAAATCAATCCTTTGCTTCATTTAAGACTTATAGTACCAATATAATGAGAAGTCTTTCCTGTTCCCCAGTTACTGGTGCTTCCTCTGAAGGTAATAGTGTCTTTGATTTATGTCCTGAATATACCTCTGTATATACATACATGTTCCTAAAAACCATTAAAAAGGAAGCTCCTTGAGGATAGGTATTGTTTTGCTTTTCTTTTTTATATCCATAATATCTGGTACATAGTAGTTACTTAATAAATTTTTGTTGATTGACTGATTAATTTCAAGTGGGGAAGCCCTAGATCTTTTTTTTTTTTAATCAAGGGAGTGACATGTTGTCTAAAAGAGAATTTAGAAAAAGACTAAAAAGAATCTAGGATAATTGGAGCAGGAATAGAAAGGGATGGATGTGAAATATGTACATCAGTAGTAAAGGTTAGATTCAAATAAAGCACAGAACTTAAAAATGAAGTATGTCATTAAAAGTAATTTCTAAGTTGGCCATTTTAAATTTACAATATAATTTTTGGAAATGATTACTGTAAGTGGTGGTTGGGTTTCCAGGTTAGTTCACAAAAATCTTTCCAATCCATAAAGTAGCTAAAATACCTTATCTCAAACAGAAGAAAACACTAAACTACAAATCAAATTTTTAAAAAAATCAATATAACTGAATAACTATTTGTTATTCAAATACTCTTTTATCTTTAATGTTAATGATTAAGGAAAAATAGAAAGGTAAAGGAAGGTGACAGGAATGAGATATATGAAAGAGAATGGACCAGAGAGGGAAAGAGATTTTCTTAAGTTAACTGAGCTGGAGGTAGAAGGGAAAAAGAGAAGAAAAAAGGGGATTAATGACTATACATTCAAGTAAGAGAGACTTGGTGAACTGAAATTAACTGAAGTATGAACAAAGAAATGGAAATGGTGAGGAATACATGTTGTAATATGCATTTACCCACTCCAGAATCCTGGTATCACTTCGGCCTCAATCAAGCACAGACATGCTGTTTGGGCAGGAGGTAAGTTAGGATGGGACACAGTTGGAAAAGCTGAGTCAGGAGGAGTTTCGTATTGTTATAACCAGTCATTTAGATACATTAATAGTAATAGGTTAAGTGTTGATATCTCATGTGTTTGTGTGCGTGCATACACACATGAATTTATACATATGTGTATGTAAAAATGTGTATAGGTACATACATATTCAGAATATAACATACCAATATTCCTATTTTAAATTTCATTTTGTTAATATTAATCATCTAAATCTGAAGTACAGATTCCTAATATAATGATTCAACAGTAACAGTCAATAGGCTGCCACTAAGTCAGGCCAGCTAATTCATCAGTAATTAGTAAAAAAGGAGTAATTTACAGAGCTTATTTTTAGAAAAGAGAAATTAAAAATTAAAGCAATCTTAGGAAACTTGTTTTGAATATAATTCAACTGGACAAGCCGGGTCTTTTTGATGACGCAGGGTAAGAATTTTGTATCTATACATTGCTCAGATTCAGAAAACTAGCTAATCTGTAGTTAGTTATAGGGTAATTGAATTGAGAATGTCAGAGCATATTGCCCATTAAATTGCTATAGTGACAAACATATAAATGTGATTTGCTATTACAATGTGAAATACAAAATGAACATTTTCCCATATACCATTTATATAATCAATAAATTGCTATGTATATGCAATGCTTACAAACTACCCCACATATAGTGTTTTTATATGCATCATATGAATTGATTATTATTTTATTACCCCATAAAAAGTGATATTTCATACGGACCTTACAATATAATACTATTTGACATTAAATATCTGCATTGGGGCAGCTAGGTGGCACAGTGAATAGAGCACCAGCCCAGGAGTCAGGAGGACTTCAGTTTAAATCTGGCCTCAGACCCATGACACTTAACTAGCCGTGTGACCTTGGGCAAGTCACTTAACTCCAACTGCCTTGCCTTCCCCCCTCCAAAATAAAAAAAATTCTGCGCTGGCATTTAAGAATTTAAAATATATTTAATAGCCAAAATTTCTCTTTATTTAGTAATAATTATTATATATTTAGCAAAATATGTATATCTAATAAAATTTTTATGATAAAATATATATTTCACCTGAAAACGAAGAAAATTCTTGTAAGCTTCTTGCTGTTTAATCTGAAGCTCTGTTAGTGGCTCACCAAAAATGTTTCCCCGGGCAAAAGGAGAGCTCTGTGTACCTATTTGACCTTAAAAAAGATATTTTACAAAATGTAAAATCAGCAGATGCTCAAATAAAAAGTAATCTTAAAAACAAAACTAAAAGGATGAAGAATTTTCTAAATTTGTCTTTTGGGAAAATATACTAAATTTGTCATTCCAGCAGAGAAGAGGTAACAGTGAGAGAGTAGAATTCAAACAAACCCAAACCAAAAGGATAAAAGAGAAGAAAAGGTAAAGACACAGTGAAAGCTAAACAAAGCTAACAGCTGAAACAAAAAATACACCTACATAAAAAAGATTCAAGACAAAAGGTGAAAGAAAAATACTGTTAAGGCAAAAGTTATCACTGTAGAAAAGGCTTTTTAAGAAATATTTTATATACAGAAAATATTCATGTGAATTCTTACGTATTATAAATATCTTTTATTTAGGAGATGACATCCAATACTCTGAAAGTCTCTTATGTAATACATAAGTGTGTGTGTATAAATACACATATAGCATTTAAAATTACTAATTTTTGTTAATGTACTCAACCTTTTAAAAGATAAATTCTATCAATTATATGTTAAATAAAATTTGGATTACTTCTTTTACTGTATCTCTATAGCTATAGATTTTCTGTAGAAATTAAAAGGTGTTTCTTTACATTCAGATAAAGAAATTCTAAAAGTCTGTTTATAAAAGATTTCAAGTATGAACAGTATCACATCTAATTTGCAGCATTAAAAAATTGCACAGCTACTTAAAAAACATGTCATTGATGCCTTTCCAAAGGCTATTTTCTTTTCATTTGAAATTTTATTGTCCCCAAATGTATTTTTTAATCTACATTTAAATCTCTGTTCAGCCTTAGGAGATTCATTCCAATATCTAAATTTCTCTTAATCATTTGGTTTTGAACATGTTAATTAATTACTTTGCTGATAAGTTGACTATCATAACTAGTTTACTTTGTTTACTTGTCTATGTTTAAAATTAACTAAAGACGAAGGTTAAAAAACAGTTTTTAAAAATACTTTTAAAATAAACAACAGAAAATGAAAGAATTAGCATAAGAAAAAAACAATCAAATTGTCTGTCACTTTTCTGATTGGGGCTTTTTTTTCCATTAGAAACACTGAATTTCCATAATGAAGTTCCTCTTCAGCATTACTCTAAAGAAACTGAGAGTATGTTAATTAAGCTGGCTGACAAAACAACATTAAGTACAGTGTCTAATACTGTGCAGGAAAGAATCAGAATTCAAATGAAGCAGACAGGATGAGAAAATGGGCAAATATAACTAGAAGGAAATTTACCAAAGAAGTGCAGGTTAAGTTACTTCAGGCAAAAAGAAATTGTAAAATACAACATGAGGAAGGTCTAGCGCTGCTTAAATGAGACAGAAAAAAGTCAACAAGTAGAAAGCAGGTCCCAAGATAAATGTCAGCAAACAGGAGAATGAGTCCAAAAATAAGAACACACAGCAACTAAGAAGAAAGCTTCCTTCCAGCCTCGGTTGAGATTACTCTTGTGGTTTAATTATGCCTAATCAGAGACTCCACAAACTAAGCAATATATAAATATCTTTTTAACGAATTAAGTAAGATACAGAATATTAAGAGGAAAACAACCAAAAAAATGAAATTTTGGGAAATGGGCCCAATGAAGACAAAAAACCAGGACAAACCAGGCTGTTTTATAATTTGTAATATTCTTTTTGGGTATATTCTGAGTTCCCTATGTTCTTCAAAAGTAAAATAACATAGTTTAAATTGTAGTATAAATGAGGTGATTTTTAACGTTAATGTGATATTTCAAAATTAGCCTTTAATTAATGAAATCTGTGTACAAGTTTTTTTTTAATCACACACTGCACAAAAGTATTAAATACCTTTTATTTTTTTTAAAAAATTTTTAAATCTCTTCTAGTACAGGGGTTTTACATATGATGGGAATTCAATAAATGGTTCCATTAATAACTTTATGGAATTTGTGCTTTAATGTTTAATATAAACACAGAGGGGAGAGATAGAGGTTTAAGATTAATCTCTAAGTATAGGTATAAGGCATAGATAGTGTAAGAATAAAGGTGGCTATACAATAAAAATCTGTTTCGTTAACAGCAGAATTCGAATAGACAAAATACAGTAGGAAATAATGGTGGCACATCAAGAATAATTTCATACTGTCATAGTTCTTTAGCACCTTGCAATCTGTTTTGAACACAGAAAATACTAAACAAATGTTGACATTCTAATATACAAAGAAAGGAATCTTTAAGATTCTTCCTCATTTGCCAGAGAATCTGTGCTTCCTAAACTCTTTATGACTGACAGCTAAAGCTAGACAAAGAAAAAAATAAGAAGGGATTTTTCACAAGTGTTCCCAAGCAAAAGACTAAAGCAAAATCATCTCTTTCCAGGTCTCTTTTAAATGAGAGTTTCTCTAGGATTTCTCTCTTCCATTACCTTTAACATTATATTAACCATAACAACAGGTAGCATGTGCACAGAGCACTGTGCGGTTTGCAAAGACTTTATAAAAGCCATCCTCACAAATATTCCGGTAGGTAGGTGCTATTGTTTATCCCCATTGTGTTATCCCTATTTTAGATGAGGAAATTAAATCTGAAAGAAGGTATGCGGCCTGCCAGTGAGAGGGTCACAGAGTGCTAGCAATGAGGCGGGGCTCATACTCTGGTCTCTGACTCCAAGTCCAGTTCTCTCTACTGTGCTAAATGGATACCCGCAAGCCTTTTAACTACACTGAAGCAGTATAAAACTGAATTTTAAGTGGCACATGTTAAATTCAACCCCCAAAACATATACATATATATATATATATATATATATATATAATATATCTATGTGTGTATGCATGCATATATAAACAAAATTTAATTTAGTAAGAATTTATTAAATGACTACTATATTTAAAAGATACTACTTTAGGTACTAGTAGTGATACAAAGAAAAACCTGAACCAGTCAGTGTCTGTCTTCAAGGAGCTAACATTTCTCCTGGAAAGAAACATTTATTTAATTTTTTGTTTCAAACCTATGATTTCATTTGTGTAAGAAATTCTCTGTGTAGAAATTCCTTCCACTGATTCAGCTGAGCAACTCATGCCCTTAAGACATTATTGCCTGGAGGACCTACAGTGCAAGTGACGTGTATGCCTATGGTCAGAGCTATGGTGTCAAGAGGCAGAATTTGAGTGCAGTCTTTTAAAACATTTATACAAATAAGTAAATATGAAGTAACATTATTGGTACTTATAATCTTGGTGCTACACTGTCCAAAAAACAAATTCCCACCTCAAATAGTCCATACGAAAAGAAAAATAACAAACAATAGTGATAAAAACTGAGAAGCAAGTTGGAAGATTAAGCAGCAAATTATAGACTAACTGCAAACAGGCAAAGAGAGACTTGTAAAGAAAAATCTGTTTTAAGTAGCTTGGTCAACATAGGAGTAAAAAGATTCTTACTAGGACATGATATAGAACTGTCATGGTTAAGAGGAAAAGATAGATGATATATTAGAAATGTAAATAAAATAGAATGTGATTAAAAACCTGAATTTGTATTTGCAGGATCTTCTAGGTTCTCGGCATTTGTAGTGGCTAAATTTTGGTCTAGAGAGATAACAGCTCTTTTATCTTCGTGTGTTCTTGCATCTGGGTTATGGTAGGCATCTATATTTTGTCTGTGCATCCTATTCAAATCAGCTAAGAGGGAAAAATAAGCCATTTATTTTTAAAATACATTTCCAAATTGTTATGCTTACTACATTTGTTTGTGTACAAATATATGTGTTTTTTAAAATAAGCAATACTTGACCATTCTTATATTAGAATACGAAATGCTGAAATAAGAAAAAGAAGACAGAATAATGGTAAAGAAAAAGTGATACTTTGTTGTACTGAAATTTTATTTTAATTAGCAAACCTTTCAGGAAGACCTTAAATGAAATGATCCTGTAACGTTAAAATATAAATTAGTGAAAAAATTGAGAAAAATTATAGTATCTATTCATGAAAAAAAAACAACATGGTTATTTTACATGCAATTTTATACATATTTATGTTAGAACTTATCTAATGTGACTTCAGAATTTGGTAATTCTATTTTAAAATGATCTGTTAGACTAAGGGACTAATTACTAATCCACAGGTACCAGCTAGGAGACTGGGTCCTGATCAGGGCTTGGAAGGAAGAGAAGTTTAGTCTCATTTGGGGGAGGCCCTTTTTCAGGTCCTGCTAACCTCTGATATAGCCATCTGGACCCAGGAGAGAGGCTGGACTCACCATACCAGAATAAAGAGACCTGTTGAACCTCTTGTGACATGGACAACTGAATCAGCCCAGTCTGAGAACGTGAAACTGCACCTCCAATACAGCCTCTGCTTTCCCACTGGGTGATTACATAAGCCCTGAACCATTCCCTTCTGGTGTTAGAACTTTGATTGTTGTGAGCATATTGATTCTATTGCTACTTATAATTTTGTTTTTGGGGTCTTTGCATGTGTTTCTGTACCTCTACACCATAGCTTTACTTGTAACCATAGTGTGATGCCATAGGGATTCCCCTAGTTATTTCTCTTAAAGGTTTTGTAATTTTTGTAAGCTTCCATTCCTTGGCTACTTCCAGAGAGCAACTGTTGGAACAGCATTTTCTACGGATAGTGACTTTCATCTCCTCTGTAATGGCAGAGTGGCAGAGATTCCCTTGTTTTATTACATGCACGTGGGATAAAGGCCTCCTTTTTGGCCCCTGCATACTAAATTGCTTAATATCTGTTATTTACAATCTATTGCTTATTCTGAATATTAAATTAAGGCTTCTCCGGGAACAGGTTGCAGCAAGTACAGCAAGTCCTAGGGTAACATAAGGATTTTGGAGGAAAGTGTGTGGTATGATAGTACAGAAGGAAGTGATAAACTGGTGGATGAGTTATATCAACAGTGATGTGAGAAGTCTTCAGACAGCATGAAAGGAAGGGGGTACTGAATGGGGTACACTCTCTACACCCTCTGTGAAGACTACTCAGAATGAGAAGGGAGAGAAACTATCTGGAAACCAGAGCCTGTCCTGAGTTTACATAACCTAGGACCCTTCCCCCCCTTCCCTTGTTGTTATTAGCATTAGGCCCCTTTCAGGAGTTTTTAACCTCCACCCTTGCTAGCGACCTTTCCCCCACCCCCAGCTTTGGCCTTTACCAAAGAATGACCTGGATAATACCCTGGCTTCCTGTCCCACCGCCCCACTTGGCAGAGATAGGATGCCACTGGGTTAGATTTCTTGTCAAGACCGAGAGCCCGCCTCCTAGCCAATGGGAGAAAGGACAGCCAGGGGAGGGGGCCTGACCACCTTAGGGTATAAATTCTATTTCCCTCTTTTGTAACATGCCTCCTCTCCTTGTCCCCACCATGGAGAGGACTGCCCTCTTCCTGCAGGGGAAGAGAATAAAACTTCTGTTCCTTCCTCAAAAAATAAAATACAATAAAATGATCTGTTAATATGTAAAAAAACCACAAACTAAGAATAGCAATAATTTAATTGAATGTAGTTGCTGTCTATTTTATCTACTTATTTTCCCCTAATGACAAATAACTATCACATAATAAAAATCCAAAATTTGCAAACAGGGGTCAGTTCCCTTCAACAAACTTTAATTAAGTGGTCATTATATGCAAGGCACTGAGGGAGGTACTTGAAGACCAAACTGTCTCTGCACCTCAAAGAGCGGGGAAATAGAATATAAAAGGGAAATACAACATGTACACAGATAAATTTCCATTTTTTTCTAGAAATTTATTATCTCAGGAGTGAAAAAAGCATATGAAAAGGGTTTACCTGGATTAGGGACTGGCAAGGCAGGTAAACTAGTACTCACTGTTGGGCCTGATAGGGTGGATCCAAGGATGATAAACTGTGGAAATTGGTTGACCATGACAGTTCAGATATGTGAGAGTGGCAATTTGATTCATTTTCAATTCAATATTAAGTGACTACTAAGTTCCAGGCACTCTGACAGGCCCAGAAGACACAAAGATAAATCGTCCCTGAGCTCCAGGAGTGTTTGTTCTACTAAGTGGACACAACACATATACAAATAACATACAAAATAATACAAAGAAATTGTATTCCAAAATTCCAAAAGAAAGAGAAGACTACCAATTAAAGCATCACAAAAGGTCTCCTGTGAGATGTAACAACTGAGCTATGACCTGGAAGGAAGACTGGGATTCTAAAAGGCAATAGTGAAGAAGAAGTACATTCTAGGCATCTGGGTATAACCTATGCAAAGGCACAGAGATGGACTTCGAAAAGTAGTGTACACAGAACACTACTAAGTTGTTGACAAAAAGAGGAATACAAAAAGGGGAACAAAATGAATTAAGACAATGCCAAATTACTGAATGGGAATCAAAGGGATTATACATATTTTCCAACTTTCTATGTATTCTACAACAAAAACTATCAAAAAACGCAGTAAAGCAAAAATAGTAAGCACATCTTTTATATACCACAATGCAATAAAAATTATATTAAATAAAGAGTAACTGAATAAAAGATTGAAAAGTAATTAGACACTAAATAACTTAATCCTGAAGAAGAAATAATAGCAAGAATAATTTCACTAAAGATAACAATGAGGAAACATACTAAAATTTGAGGGATGAAGTCAAAGCAGTTTTTAGGGAAAATGTTTTATCTCTAAACAGTTTCATAAATTTTTTTTAAAAAGGGCAGATTAATAAATTAGGAATGCAATAACAACCAAAAAAGAACCTAGAAAACAAATTTAAAACCTTCAATTAAAGACCAAAATAGAAATCCTGAAAAATCAAAGAAAAGATTAATAAAACATAAAGGAAAAATAAACAAATTGTTAAATAAGGCAAAGAATTGCCTGAAAGACAGGGAACCTAACTTGGGGAAGCCAATAAAATAAAAACTTATTTGACTTTTAAAAGAAGAAAACTAGATTATCAGTATCAAGTGAAAAAGGTGAATTTATAACTCCAATAAAAGAAACAGAGGAATTATTTTGTCTAATTATATACCCAAAAACTGACAATCTAAATTAAATGGATGAGTATTTTAAAAAACATAAAATGCCCAGAGCAATGGAACAAGAAACAGAAGCATTAAATGATACAATTTCAGAAGAAACAGAGTAAGTTACAAATGAACTCCCAAATGGGGAAAAAAGATTAGTTGAATTTACAAATGAATTGTCAAAGATTTAAAGAACTAAATCCAATAGTACAAAATTTGCTTTTTAAAAAAATTAGAAAAGAAGGAGCCCTACCAAATTTCTTCCATGAGAGGAGGACAGTCTTAATACTCCCTAAATCAGGGGGATTAAAACTGAGAGAAAAAAAATAAAGACCAATATCCCTAATGAATATTGATGCAAAAAATTTTAATAAAATTTTAGCAAAGAGACTACAGCAATACATCACAAATATTATATACAATGGCCAGGTTGGATGTATACTAGGAATACAGGGCTGATTCAATCTTAGGAAAACTACAAAAATAAATGACCATATTAATAATAAGAACAAATATCATATGATTACATCAATAGATATATCAACAGATGCAGAAAAAAGTTTTGACAACAGGCAATACTGATTCCTCTTAAAAACACTAGAAAACATAAGAATAAATGGACCTTCACTTAAACATTAATAGGATCTAATGGGGATAAACTAGAGACCTTTTAAAAAAGATAAAGGATGAGGTGAGTATGAAATATAGGAAACTATGATCAGACAGAGGAATATCAGAATTATGGGTAATAAATGTAGAGGTATTTCACTTGTTAGTCTTGATGAAATCAAAGATATACCTTCCCCGCATGTGGCTGCACTGAAGGTACAGATGGCAGAAGCTGAGGAAGCTAATGAATCTGAAAGCAAGAGCATTTGAGGAAATAGTCACATTTAAATTATCAACTGATTCTTCCATAATTCAAGGATGTAATGCATCTGACCTCAGTGACCTGAACTCACCAAGGAAAAGCAGATACTCTCTTGTTGTTCAGTCCTATTTGACTCTTTGAGACCCCTGGATCACACTGTCCATAGGGTTTTCTTGGCAAAGATGCTTAAGTGGTTTGCCATTTCCTTCTCCAATAAGAAACTTTCTTTGTATGTATCTCCCAACAAATCTTGGGATTTGTAATGGTAATGGGAATTTGAAGATCTTCCCTGCCCCCTAACAGGCCAAATATAATTACATGGTGCCTGTGGTGGGAGGAGTCTGTTGAAGGGTGGAGCAGAGCCCACAAGAAGCTGGGAGTCAGAGCAGTTAGAGCTGGAAGGAGAAGAAGATGTACCCAAGGTGACAGCTAGGCTTGTGAATGTTTGCCCCCTACTGTGATAGCAAGGCTTGTGAGTGTTTGTCTCCTGCTGTGACAGCTAGGCCTGTGAGAGTTTGTCTGTGGGAAGGCTAAAAGATGGTGTGGCTCCCTGCTGTGCTATGGTATATTAAATTCTTTGTTACTATGATGGATTCGATTTTCTGATGTTGGGATTTAGTTTTCTGGTGTCTGAATAAATGTTTTGCTTCTATCTTCTATATAGAGAGTCTGTTATATTTTGCAATTGAGAACTATGCCAGCATATTTGTAGTTACCATCAGTGCTGTGAATATTGCATTGATGTTGCAGGATTCAATCCCCTAATAGTTCTGTATCTTCCAGTCCAAATACAGTCCACACAGAAAATAAAAGTAGAAGATAGCTAAGCACCTTGTCTGTCTATGTCATCTTTTTTCATTTATCATCATCATCCACTCATCCTCCCATCCATTAATAGGCCCATGTGACTTGCGTGAGTCACATGAACCTGTGGTGGGAGAAGCTTGTTGAACAGGTGGAGCAGGAAGGGTGGAGGAGAACACAAAGGAAGTTGGTCAGAGTAGTTAGAGCTGAGAGAGAGAGAGGAAGCAGGCAGCAAGCTGTGAGTGTTCATTTGTGGGAAGGCCCTAGTAGGGGGAAGGCTTGGGGATGGCAGTGCCCCCTGTATTGTTATTGTATATAGATTTCTTTGTTGCTATGATGGATTTGGTTTTCTGGTGTTGGAATTTGGCTTACTGCAGTTTGAATAAATGTTCTGTTTTTCTGTGTCTTCCATGTAGAGTCTGTTATATTTTGCAATTCAGAATTACACTGTCATATTCATAGCCACCATAGGTACTGTGAGTATTGCATTGGCGCTACAATGACCTAACTGATAATCTAAAATATTACTGATTGGGAAGGCAAACAGGATGACTAAAGAAAATATATCCCAACAAAACAAAGACTTAATACCTTCAACTGGTAAACAACCAAAGCTTAGGATGACAGCATACTTTGGCATGTCAACTGAATTATACTCTTGGAAGCTAAAAATCACATTTTTCCAACTTATAAAATCAAAATTAATAGATATGAGTCATTAGCAGATATGAGATTTATCATAATTTAAGATAAAAAGACCAGGGCAGAAAATAAAAAGAAGTCAGATGATAGGAAAAATTCTAATTCTTTGAACAACATGCCACATATGGACTAAATTACACAGAACAAAGTTTTTAATTCCTTTCCCTTTTCTCCTCTCAGCTTACTTTGCTTCCCACTTTATTTTCTACTTTTCTTTTTTTCAAACCTGAATACATATTTCATCACCACAAAATTTACATGAACCAAAATTAAAAGGTAACGAATGGGAGAGAATGTTGTTAAGAAACTCAAGGTCTTTCTTGTGATTTAGTAACAGAAACCACCAACAGGGGAAGGAAAGGGCTGTGTCTGCTAAAGACTTGGCTTTAAGAGGCAAAACACAGGTCACTACATTTCTAAAATGATTCAGCAACTCTTGCCATACATGCTCCCAAAGCACAAGTTGATTTTTATATTGAAAAATAACTGTATCCTACAAGTAGAGGAAGTTAATCTTAACATCTCATTTCAATTACTCTCCCTATAAGAAAATTTTCTTTGAGGAGGAACTCAAAAAGAATACTTAGTTATAATTAAATTCCTTTTTATAACATAAATGCAAACAACAGGAATTGAAAGAAAAGCCAAATGGCAGAAACTAATACCATTCAAAATATGAGAACTGCAGCTACGAAAACCATAAAGTAGATTTTAAATCTTTCTCCAAATAATCTGTCATCATAAATGAGTTTCCATGGTGGGTGGCAGATTAAATGGTGCCCTAACTATGAACATCTACTAGTAGTGAAGTCACAGAATGTGCCCTGGGTGACTTTTTAAATTTATCATTACCTCATTTTGACTAATGTGACCCATATTTCATAGTTCCAGGCACTTCTGATATATAAAATTCTACTTCTAGAACTGAGGTTAAGTGATTGATCATGTTAGTATTATTGTGATTATTATAATTGCTATTATTATCATTTATTGGCTGTAAGTACATCTCATCTCATTCTGGGAGACTTCTTTCTTACGCAGAAGAATTATTTCTATTAAGTACAATTTACAGTAATCATTTTTGCTTACACCTTAAAAGACTAATGAATTTCTTTGAAACAATAACTATTTATAGTCTAATAAATTTGCATGCTAAACATTCAACAGGCTTTTTTTCTTTCTGAATAACGTCTACAAGGTCAACACATTTTTAAACATGACCATTATGAGAATTTGTTTTGCTTATTTATGCATATTTGTTACAAGGCTGTTATTCTTAGTTTTCTTTTCAGTAAGGGAAGAGAAAAGGAGAGAAAATAAATGCTGGTTAACTGAAAAAAAATTTAACTCAAAATAAATAAATTTTCATCCTGCAAACTTTATACAGATCCCGGTTCTTGAACCAGCTTGAAAAAGGCTGGGAGAGGAACAGAAAGAAGCACTCCCTTCAGCTGGAATAACTCAAGAAGGCACTGGCAACATTCACACTCCTCACACTTGCTTTTCATCCAGGATCTGGCCAACTGTAAATACAAACCCTTCAATTAAACCACTGGGTAGAATGTACATATGATTTGCGAACTGGGTTTTCTTGTCACTTTTTAGTGAAATGAAGATCATTTTTGCCACCTAACTTGATTTGCAAAGCATCTGCCAATAAGTATTGGGGATGAGAGAGTCAAGTTACCTCTACAACCCTCTGAACTCACCCAAAGGACCTAGAACAATATGGCTTAAAATTTTGGGGGTAATAAAATATTTGCTGAAGTTAGAAAAGGAAATTATTTATTTTTGGATTTTTAACATTTTACTATTAAATATTCTATATACCAATGTGGCCAGTAGTGGTTTATAAGAACTATAAAGTGTGTAATAATCCTCAAATTTCCCAACTATTTCTATCAAGTGCATAAGGAATATATTATCCTATTACTGGCATTAACTAGAGGGCCAAGAAGTTCTAAGATGTTATTCTAGACCAGGAATTCCATTTTTCTAAAACATGCACAAGGTGATGAGCCAAGGAAACCTTAGGAGAAGGTGAGTTAGTGTACCAACTTTGGAAGTTATTACTTTAAAAAAATAAGTCATCATTAATATAAATCAAAACAAGAAATAAGCTAACATTCTTTATTATCCAGGACCCAAACAACTCTAAGGTACCTTCCAGTAACTATCATCCCTGACTCATAAAGTCAGCAATACTCACAAATAATTTTCAAATTATAGCCTGCCCCCTTAGGCTTATTATGCCAGCGAAAGAATAATAGGCAATTTAAGATTAACATGTTTCTCATTTTTACTTTAACAGGCACTTTGCAATTGTTTTAGTAATTTTTAGAACCATTTCTCCCTGTTATATTTCCAATTGTAATACGTATTTAAATATTACTTAACTTTTCCTCTAGGTTTTATCTTGTTTCACTTAAGGCTAAAGTAATCAGGTTGTCTTAACTTTTTATTTCATGTGCAGGACTAAAAGTATAACACTTTAAGCCAACTTCCTACATTACATGAAAACATTTTTTACCCCAGACAATTTCAATTTCACTACTATGCCATATAATAAGTATTACTGTACCAAAGATTTATTAAGACTAGGCTCCAAAAAAAACCCATTCTGAAATAAAATATGAGGCAAATTTCTAATAAAACCAACCATTTTAATTTACCTACCAGTCTATATAAAAAAATAAATTTAAAATTAATTGGAAGTTTCTATTCTAATAATATGATTATCATATAGTTTAGTAGCATTAAGTTTTACCCTTCTATCCTAAAAATGAGAACATAAGAATGGCAATTAAATGTATTTACTTTAGGAAAGCGAATCAGTTCAGAGTAATGTGCCCTCTCTCTCCTAACTCTCTCCTAATGTTAAGAGTAAAAAGAATCATATTTTTTCCAAAAGAAAAGAAACAAGGAAGTCAACATACTTATCAAGTTTCCTCTGGCATCTCTGAGTGGAGCACCCCCTCCACCTTTTCCCCAGGGATTGTAAGTTCTCATTTCAGCTTCCAGTTTAGCTTCATATTCTTCTTTTTCCTCTCGCTCTTTCCTCCGTCTTGCTTCTCTTTCCTGTATCTTAACACAATAAGCAACAATTTACAATATTGTACTGCCTGTCTGATATTAGTGATATCATTATTAATTTTATTCCTCTTATCCAAATAACAGCAAAAAAAAACCTAGTTGTTTCTTTTAAGAAGTATTTAATTCACAAATATAGTTACCAATTCACAAAAATTCATGTCTCTACCACCAATGAAAATCGTTCCCATCTAAGACATCCTCCTTAATTGCTATAGATTACCTATTGTACCTTGTCTATTCCTCCTAGAGTATTTCTGTGAAAGCTCTTGGTACTCCTATCTAGCTTCCTCCAACTATACTGCCTTGGAAGCTGAGTAGTTCCTAGAGCCTCTACCTCTACATGACTCTGGGAGCTCCTTTAAATTCAGGGATACCAAAGCTCTAGAGAGATCCCAAGCTTGGAAACAGGTTCAGAAATTGGAGGAGTTGGGGACTCAGAGCTCCTACTGGTACCATTTCAGACACCTTATCAATTAGGAAAGGTTATTTGTAGGCTATCTAGAGACCCAAGTAACCATCGTTTCTATGGCATTAGGCCCAAGGTACAGAAAAAGACACACAGTTTTAGACTTGACAACCCTGTGGGTTAGTTTTCCTTGACTATGTTTATTTGTTACAAGGATTGTGTTTTCCCCCTCCTTAACTGAGAGGGTTAGGGGCGAGGAAGAAGAGGAGAAGGAAGAAAAAGAGAAAAAGAAAAAAAAAGAAGCTAGAAAGAGTACTGCCCAAAAAAAAAAAGAGGGGGCATATTCACTTCAGTTATCTTTAAAAATGCACGGAAGGGAACAGGAAGGTATTCAGAGGAAAACACAAGTATGCAGCACAGCTCTGAAAGTAACATGTTTAATTTATTATACACTGTTTTTTAAAAATCAAGCTTGTATATAACAGAAATTTATAGCTTCTCATATTCATCTTCTTTTTTCTGTTTTTGTTTTTGGAGGGGGGAAGGCAAAGCAATTGGGGTTAAGTGACTTGCCCAAGATCACACAGCTAGTTAGGTTTCAAGTGTTGGATGTGGACTCAAGTTCTCCTGACTTCAGGGCTAGTGCGCTATTCACTGTTCTACCTAGCTGCCCTTCATACTCTTTTTTGGTTATATTTTATATACAGAAATATTCTCTTTTTAAAATTATCTATCAAATTCAGCATAATTTTTTTTTTAAAGAAACTTTAAGAACACAAACTGTTCCTGAATTAGAGAATACCTATATATCTGAATAGGATTCCTTGTATAATTAGAGACAAACAGCTCTGAGAAGCACACATACTAATGAATCCTAAAAGCACCACATTCAAGAATAAAACTAGCTAAATGGATGCATAAAGGTGGATAAACTATACCCAGAGGCCAAGTTTTTCACTTGTGGAAAGTAAATTTTTAAGAGAGTATATAAAAATTAACAAGGGTCACCTATTAAATAGTCAATTCTAAATGTGTTACAATATTCAAGTCCAGTATTAATATTTTAAAAAATAGTCAGTAGAACTGTATTTATTTCACCCCTAACAAATCAAATCTTGGACGTTAGCTAAAATACTTCAATAAAAGCCAAATATCAAGGTTCTTACTCCATTCCCAGGTCCATACTGCTCCAAATTTCACTTCCCTGCTCCTCCTGGGAGCTTGGGCTTTCAATCCCCCAAGCTTGTTGCTACACTCCCAACCCATTGTAATACCTTATTCCTATGGCCTCTGTCTCTAAGACCACACCTTGATCTCAGCGGCTGCCCACCCCAATACTTCTTATGGTCACTGGTCATACCAGCATCAAACCCTTTGGCTGAGGTAGCTGAACTGAGCTGACTCAGGGAGTAGTAGACCCAAAAGCAAAGAGTTCATCAAGGGCTGATGGAAATGAATAAAGAGTAAATGAAGTCTAGGACCTGAGCTATACAACAGCATAGTATAGATATTTGAAGAACCAAATTATACAGATTTTCAAAAATTCATATCATTTCATGTCCTAGTAAACATGGATGGGTACAATCTACCATGATATCCTTTTAAATAACTTAATAAGTATATTCATTTTTAAAAGCAATCTTCAATACTAATACAAACATACTCCATACAAAGCTACTCTTATCAGTTTCAATATACAATAATGCTGTTAATAAATTATAACCAAGCTCTACACTAAAGCAAGTCCTGCCAACAGCGGTTCTCAACCTGTGGGTTATGTTCAATTTGTAACGATGAAAATACATCCCACATATCAGATAGATTCGTAACAGTAGCAAAATTACAGTTATAAAGCAGCAACGAAAATAATTTGTGATTAGGGGTCACCACAACATGAGGAACTGTATTAAAGGGTTGCGGCATTAGGAAGGTTGAGAACCACTGTGCTAGGACATTCTTCAGCCAATCACCAGAGATCCATCCATCTCAATAATGGTTCTAAGATAAGGCCTGCCTCTGGTTAGACTATTAAATAGGAAAGGGAAATGTAAAACACTCAACAAACAATATTGAGAAATTAATTTAAAGATCTAAAGATCTAAAATTTCTCAATAAAATAGATTTTAAAACAGGAAACAGATCATTTTGTTAAGTAAACTTAGCTCTTCTTTGCATATTTCCTTCCAGGATTTCATTAAATGCTCTGATCTGAGTCAGATTTCTCCTTTTCCCTGATGTTTCCCTTTCCCCAATTCTGCTATCTGGCAGAATAAAACATCAAGGACTCTTCTGATGCCTATCAAATAATCCTACCTCCTCATATATAGTCTAGAAATCCTGCTAGCCCCACAATAATGGTTCGCCTAGTCGTATTTTTGTGAAACGAATTAATGGTACTGGGTAGGATATTCATAAACATTTTAAACATGCTGTTTTCTGATAGGAAGTACTATGCTCAGCATTAGTTCATCTCATAGAATGGGCAACCTAGTCTATGAGGTTGTTAAGATCCTTAATTTTGTTACCATTATGAAACTAGAAAGACTATCTAGACTGGTCAATCAGTTGGACTGTGACTGAATTTTTAACTTAACTATTCTTTAATTTAAAATTCATTTTCTTCTAAAAAGCATTTTATTAAATGCAAGTCTGAGCGAACTTTGATTCTCAAAAGGATAATGTATTCACTACATGAAACAAACGTCAGCGTTGTAAAGTCTAGTTTGCCTCAACATTGGAAAGAGTTAAGTCAAAAATATTTATAGAATTCTTAGCAAATATACAATGCTGACAATTCACGCAGTTGTAGAATAAATTGAATTGATTCCATTCTCCCAAATAATTCCCCCATACGTACATTGAAATAGTTATCCTATTTTATACCTGTTGCTGCAAATCATATTGATAAGACTGAACTGATTCCTTTGTAGGCCTTGGTTTATCTTCAAAAATGAGTCCTCCTGTTCTTGTTGTATCACTCACAGCGCTCGGTTCATTCAAAACATTTTTGTTCCTATTGGAAACATAATTAATAGCATGAAACATATTTAGGAAATTAAAACAAAATAGTCTCTTGAAATAGCATGGAATTTGTGGGATGACTTTGAGGTGGGGAATAGTGGACTACACAGCAAATACATAATTCTCCAAAAATCCCTCAGGATGACAACAAAAGAAATAACAAAAGGCCTGGAATGACAAAAAACACCTAATATGTAAACATATATAAACCTAATTTTAGTACAGTAAAAAAGAATATCAATACAATAAGAAGGCCAGTTCAAAATAAACAGAAGTTTCCTGAAAAAATATAAAATTTAAAAAACAGTGAGAGAAAATATAATACATATAAACCTTGAACAACAAAATGTTCTGTGGCCAAAACATCGCATATTACAGAATATGAGCCTTACAACTTAAAGTAAACCTAACATTTAAAAATCCAAACTTAAAGATTAGTACAAAATACAGAGTTATTATTTACCAAACAAATACTCTTCACTTTATAAAATAATTCCAAACATTAAGTTGTTAGATCTCCCGATGCATTTAAAATATCACTTTATTTACAAAACTTCAACTTGGGTAAACTTTTTCAGGAACGTATGTCTTGCATAAGGAATATATACACTTATATAAAATCATATTACTTTCCTATTTCCTGAATTCTGACTTTTCCATCACTTAAAAAAAACTTATTTTAGTTAAAAAACCAAAATCAGTGAAAAATTTTAATGATGAAATGTATTCCTAAAGAAAACTTAAATAAATTCAAAGAAAAATATGTAATTATTTAAAATTACAAAAAAGAAAAGAAAATTCAAAGAAAAGCAATGTTAGCTATTTCACCTTTCTCTTCAGAACACTCTGAAACTCCTGCTGACGATAACTGTTGGCATTTATAGACTACTTTAAAGTTTGTAAAACTCTTTACAAATATTATCTCATTTTAACTTCACAACAACCCTGAAAGGTGAGAGCTATTATAATTTCCATTTTATAGATGAGGAAGGTGAAATAGACAGAGATTAAGTGATTTCCTCCAGGCCCAGAGTTGACCACTGGTCTTCCTACTTCAAGGGCCAGCACTCTATTAGGCCACCTAGATGCCTGCCTAGTGACCAGGAGGGGGAAAAAAAGTGTAAAAGCCCTTTTCCTTCATAATTTTAATGTAATCAGTGGATCAAAATCAGCAATAAACAAGATGGATGCAAATAGTTGAAGCCATGCTACATTTTAATTTCAAGATAGCTTATTATGATACCAACGAGTTTCTCTAAATGTCATCAGAAAGCAACGTCATTAAAATAAGACTCATAAAATAAGCTACAATCTTCTGAACTACAACATATTATAGGCAAGTGATACTCGAAGGACAAATGCAAACAAACAGAATGGCACTAGTATGGTGCACATATAAGAAGTATAAG
>JAQQSV010000980.1:40776-81651 GCA_028646515.1 Pseudochirops corinnae
CCATTCTGTTTGTTTGCATTTGTCCTTCGAGTATCACTTGCCTATAATATGTTGTAGTTCAGAAGATTGTAGCTTATTTTATGAGTCTTATTTTAATGACGTTGCTTTCTGATGACATTTAGAGAAACTCCTTGGTAGACTTAAGAACTTCAGCTTACCTGAATGGTACTGCCAGAAAGCCACTGATAAGTTTTATTTTCTTATACTTCTTATATGTGCACCATACTAGTGCCATTCTGTTTGTTTGCATTTGTCCTTCGAGTATCACTTGCCTATAATATGTTGTAGTTCAGAAGATTGTAGCTTATTTTATGAGTCTTATTTTAATGACGTTGCTTTCTGATGACATTTAGAGAAACTCGTTGGTATCATAATAAGCTATCTTGAAATTAAAATGTAGCATGGCTTCAACTATTTGCATCCATCTTGTTTATTGCTGATTTTGATCCACTGATTACATTAAAATTATGAAGGAAAAGGGCTTTTACACTTTTTTTCCCCCTCCTGGTCACTAGGCAGGCATCTAGGTGGCCTAATAGAGTGCTGGCCCTTGAAGTAGGAAGACCAGTGGTCAACTCTGGGCCTGGAGGAAATCACTTAATCTCTGTCTATTTCACCTTCCTCATCTATAAAATGGAAATTATAATAGCTCTCACCTTTCAGGGTTGTTGTGAAGTTAAAATGAGATAATATTTGTAAAGAGTTTTACAAACTTTAAAGTAGTCTATAAATGCCAACAGTTATCGTCAGCAGGAGTTTCAGAGTGTTCTGAAGAGAAAGGTGAAATAGCTAACATTGCTTTTCTTTGAATTTTCTTTTCTTTTTTGTAATTTTAAATAATTACATATTTTTCTTTGAATTTATTTAAGTTTTCTTTAGGAATACATTTCATCATTAAAATTTTTCACTGATTTTGGTTTTTTAACTAAAATAAGTTTTTTTTAAGTGATGGAAAAGTCAGAATTCAGGAAATAGGAAAGTAATATGATTTTATATAAGTGTATATATTCCTTATGCAAGACATACGTTCCTGAAAAAGTTTACCCAAGTTGAAGTTTTGTAAATAAAGTGATATTTTAAATGCATCGGGAGATCTAACAACTTAATGTTTGGAATTATTTTATAAAGTGAAGAGTATTTGTTTGGTAAATAATAACTCTGTATTTTGTACTAATCTTTAAGTTTGGATTTTTAAATGTTAGGTTTACTTTAAGTTGTAAGGCTCATATTCTGTAATATGCGATGTTTTGGCCACAGAACATTTTGTTGTTCAAGGTTTATATGTATTATATTTTCTCTCACTGTTTTTTAAATTTTATATTTTTTCAGGAAACTTCTGTTTATTTTGAACTGGCCTTCTTATTGTATTGATATTCTTTTTTACTGTACTAAAATTAGGTTTATATATGTTTACATATTAGGTGTTTTTTGTCATTCCAGGCCTTTTGTTATTTCTTTTGTTGTCATCCTGAGGGATTTTTGGAGAATTATGTATTTGCTGTGTAGTCCACTATTCCCCACCTCAAAGTCATCCCACAAATTCCATGCTATTTCAAGAGACTATTTTGTTTTAATTTCCTAAATATGTTTCATGCTATTAATTATGTTTCCAATAGGAACAAAAATGTTTTGAATGAACCGAGCGCTGTGAGTGATACAACAAGAACAGGAGGACTCATTTTTGAAGATAAACCAAGGCCTACAAAGGAATCAGTTCAGTCTTATCAATATGATTTGCAGCAACAGGTATAAAATAGGATAACTATTTCAATGTACGTATGGGGGAATTATTTGGGAGAATGGAATCAATTCAATTTATTCTACAACTGCGTGAATTGTCAGCATTGTATATTTGCTAAGAATTCTATAAATATTTTTGACTTAACTCTTTCCAATGTTGAGGCAAACTAGACTTTACAACGCTGACGTTTGTTTCATGTAGTGAATACATTATCCTTTTGAGAATCAAAGTTCGCTCAGACTTGCATTTAATAAAATGCTTTTTAGAAGAAAATGAATTTTAAATTAAAGAATAGTTAAGTTAAAAATTCAGTCACAGTCCAACTGATTGACCAGTCTAGATAGTCTTTCTAGTTTCATAATGGTAACAAAATTAAGGATCTTAACAACCTCATAGACTAGGTTGCCCATTCTATGAGATGAACTAATGCTGAGCATAGTACTTCCTATCAGAAAACAGCATGTTTAAAATGTTTATGAATATCCTACCCAGTACCATTAATTCGTTTCACAAAAATACGACTAGGCGAACCATTATTGTGGGGCTAGCAGGATTTCTAGACTATATATGAGGAGGTAGGATTATTTGATAGGCATCAGAAGAGTCCTTGATGTTTTATTCTGCCAGATAGCAGAATTGGGGAAAGGGAAACATCAGGGAAAAGGAGAAATCTGACTCAGATCAGAGCATTTAATGAAATCCTGGAAGGAAATATGCAAAGAAGAGCTAAGTTTACTTAACAAAATGATCTGTTTCCTGTTTTAAAATCTATTTTATTGAGAAATTTTAGATCTTTAGATCTTTAAATTAATTTCTCAATATTGTTTGTTGAGTGTTTTACATTTCCCTTTCCTATTTAATAGTCTAACCAGAGGCAGGCCTTATCTTAGAACCATTATTGAGATGGATGGATCTCTGGTGATTGGCTGAAGAATGTCCTAGCACAGTGGTTCTCAACCTTCCTAATGCCGCAACCCTTTAATACAGTTCCTCATGTTGTGGTGACCCCTAATCACAAATTATTTTCGTTGCTGCTTTATAACTGTAATTTTGCTACTGTTACGAATCTATCTGATATGTGGGATGTATTTTCATCGTTACAAATTGAACATAACCCACAGGTTGAGAACCGCTGTTGGCAGGACTTGCTTTAGTGTAGAGCTTGGTTATAATTTATTAACAGCATTATTGTATATTGAAACTGATAAGAGTAGCTTTGTATGGAGTATGTTTGTATTAGTATTGAAGATTGCTTTTAAAAATGAATATACTTATTAAGTTATTTAAAAGGATATCATGGTAGATTGTACCCATCCATGTTTACTAGGACATGAAATGATATGAATTTTTGAAAATCTGTATAATTTGGTTCTTCAAATATCTATACTATGCTGTTGTATAGCTCAGGTCCTAGACTTCATTTACTCTTTATTCATTTCCATCAGCCCTTGATGAACTCTTTGCTTTTGGGTCTACTACTCCCTGAGTCAGCTCAGTTCAGCTACCTCAGCCAAAGGGTTTGATGCTGGTATGACCAGTGACCATAAGAAGTATTGGGGTGGGCAGCCGCTGAGATCAAGGTGTGGTCTTAGAGACAGAGGCCATAGGAATAAGGTATTACAATGGGTTGGGAGTGTAGCAACAAGCTTGGGGGATTGAAAGCCCAAGCTCCCAGGAGGAGCAGGGAAGTGAAATTTGGAGCAGTATGGACCTGGGAATGGAGTAAGAACCTTGATATTTGGCTTTTATTGAAGTATTTTAGCTAACGTCCAAGATTTGATTTGTTAGGGGTGAAATAAATACAGTTCTACTGACTATTTTTTAAAATATTAATACTGGACTTGAATATTGTAACACATTTAGAATTGACTATTTAATAGGTGACCCTTGTTAATTTTTATATACTCTCTTAAAAATTTACTTTCCACAAGTGAAAAACTTGGCCTCTGGGTATAGTTTATCCACCTTTATGCATCCATTTAGCTAGTTTTATTCTTGAATGTGGTGCTTTTAGGATTCATTAGTATGTGTGCTTCTCAGAGCTGTTTGTCTCTAATTATACAAGGAATCCTATTCAGATATATAGGTATTCTCTAATTCAGGAACAGTTTGTGTTCTTAAAGTTTCTTTAAAAAAAAAATTATGCTGAATTTGATAGATAATTTTAAAAAGAGAATATTTCTGTATATAAAATATAACCAAAAAAGAGTATGAAGGGCAGCTAGGTAGAACAGTGAATAGCGCACTAGCCCTGAAGTCAGGAGAACTTGAGTCCACATCCAACACTTGAAACCTAACTAGCTGTGTGATCTTGGGCAAGTCACTTAACCCCAATTGCTTTGCCTTCCCCCCTCCAAAAACAAAAACAGAAAAAAGAAGATGAATATGAGAAGCTATAAATTTCTGTTATATACAAGCTTGATTTTTAAAAAACAGTGTATAATAAATTAAACATGTTACTTTCAGAGCTGTGCTGCATACTTGTGTTTTCCTCTGAATACCTTCCTGTTCCCTTCCGTGCATTTTTAAAGATAACTGAAGTGAATATGCCCCCTCTTTTTTTTTTTGGGCAGTACTCTTTCTAGCTTCTTTTTTTTTCTTTTTCTCTTTTTCTTCCTTCTCCTCTTCTTCCTCGCCCCTAACCCTCTCAGTTAAGGAGGGGGAAAACACAATCCTTGTAACAAATAAACATAGTCAAGGAAAACTAACCCACAGGGTTGTCAAGTCTAAAACTGTGTGTCTTTTTCTGTACCTTGGGCCTAATGCCATAGAAACGATGGTTACTTGGGTCTCTAGATAGCCTACAAATAACCTTTCCTAATTGATAAGGTGTCTGAAATGGTACCAGTAGGAGCTCTGAGTCCCCAACTCCTCCAATTTCTGAACCTGTTTCCAAGCTTGGGATCTCTCTAGAGCTTTGGTATCCCTGAATTTAAAGGAGCTCCCAGAGTCATGTAGAGGTAGAGGCTCTAGGAACTACTCAGCTTCCAAGGCAGTATAGTTGGAGGAAGCTAGATAGGAGTACCAAGAGCTTTCACAGAAATACTCTAGGAGGAATAGACAAGGTACAATAGGTAATCTATAGCAATTAAGGAGGATGTCTTAGATGGGAACGATTTTCATTGGTGGTAGAGACATGAATTTTTGTGAATTGGTAACTATATTTGTGAATTAAATACTTCTTAAAAGAAACAACTAGGTTTTTTTTTGCTGTTATTTGGATAAGAGGAATAAAATTAATAATGATATCACTAATATCAGACAGGCAGTACAATATTGTAAATTGTTGCTTATTGTGTTAAGATACAGGAAAGAGAAGCAAGACGGAGGAAAGAGCGAGAGGAAAAAGAAGAATATGAAGCTAAACTGGAAGCTGAAATGAGAACTTACAATCCCTGGGGAAAAGGTGGAGGGGGTGCTCCACTCAGAGATGCCAGAGGAAACTTGATAAGTATGTTGACTTCCTTGTTTCTTTTCTTTTGGAAAAAATATGATTCTTTTTACTCTTAACATTAGGAGAGAGTTAGGAGAGAGAGGGCACATTACTCTGAACTGATTCGCTTTCCTAAAGTAAATACATTTAATTGCCATTCTTATGTTCTCATTTTTAGGATAGAAGGGTAAAACTTAATGCTACTAAACTATATGATAATCATATTATTAGAATAGAAACTTCCAATTAATTTTAAATTTATTTTTTTATATAGACTGGTAGGTAAATTAAAATGGTTGGTTTTATTAGAAATTTGCCTCATATTTTATTTCAGAATGGGTTTTTTTTGGAGCCTAGTCTTAATAAATCTTTGGTACAGTAATACTTATTATATGGCATAGTAGTGAAATTGAAATTGTCTGGGGTAAAAAATGTTTTCATGTAATGTAGGAAGTTGGCTTAAAGTGTTATACTTTTAGTCCTGCACATGAAATAAAAAGTTAAGACAACCTGATTACTTTAGCCTTAAGTGAAACAAGATAAAACCTAGAGGAAAAGTTAAGTAATATTTAAATACGTATTACAATTGGAAATATAACAGGGAGAAATGGTTCTAAAAATTACTAAAACAATTGCAAAGTGCCTGTTAAAGTAAAAATGAGAAACATGTTAATCTTAAATTGCCTATTATTCTTTCGCTGGCATAATAAGCCTAAGGGGGCAGGCTATAATTTGAAAATTATTTGTGAGTATTGCTGACTTTATGAGTCAGGGATGATAGTTACTGGAAGGTACCTTAGAGTTGTTTGGGTCCTGGATAATAAAGAATGTTAGCTTATTTCTTGTTTTGATTTATATTAATGATGACTTATTTTTTTAAAGTAATAACTTCCAAAGTTGGTACACTAACTCACCTTCTCCTAAGGTTTCCTTGGCTCATCACCTTGTGCATGTTTTAGAAAAATGGAATTCCTGGTCTAGAATAACATCTTAGAACTTCTTGGCCCTCTAGTTAATGCCAGTAATAGGATAATATATTCCTTATGCACTTGATAGAAATAGTTGGGAAATTTGAGGATTATTACACACTTTATAGTTCTTATAAACCACTACTGGCCACATTGGTATATAGAATATTTAATAGTAAAATGTTAAAAATCCAAAAATAAATAATTTCCTTTTCTAACTTCAGCAAATATTTTATTACCCCCAAAATTTTAAGCCATATTGTTCTAGGTCCTTTGGGTGAGTTCAGAGGGTTGTAGAGGTAACTTGACTCTCTCATCCCCAATACTTATTGGCAGATGCTTTGCAAATCAAGTTAGGTGGCAAAAATGATCTTCATTTCACTAAAAAGTGACAAGAAAACCCAGTTCGCAAATCATATGTACATTCTACCCAGTGGTTTAATTGAAGGGTTTGTATTTACAGTTGGCCAGATCCTGGATGAAAAGCAAGTGTGAGGAGTGTGAATGTTGCCAGTGCCTTCTTGAGTTATTCCAGCTGAAGGGAGTGCTTCTTTCTGTTCCTCTCCCAGCCTTTTTCAAGCTGGTTCAAGAACCGGGATCTGTATAAAGTTTGCAGGATGAAAATTTATTTATTTTGAGTTAAATTTTTTTTCAGTTAACCAGCATTTATTTTCTCTCCTTTTCTCTTCCCTTACTGAAAAGAAAACTAAGAATAACAGCCTTGTAACAAATATGCATAAATAAGCAAAACAAATTCTCATAATGGTCATGTTTAAAAATGTGTTGACCTTGTAGACGTTATTCAGAAAGAAAAAAAGCCTGTTGAATGTTTAGCATGCAAATTTATTAGACTATAAATAGTTATTGTTTCAAAGAAATTCATTAGTCTTTTAAGGTGTAAGCAAAAATGATTACTGTAAATTGTACTTAATAGAAATAATTCTTCTGCGTAAGAAAGAAGTCTCCCAGAATGAGATGAGATGTACTTACAGCCAATAAATGATAATAATAGCAATTATAATAATCACAATAATACTAACATGATCAATCACTTAACCTCAGTTCTAGAAGTAGAATTTTATATATCAGAAGTGCCTGGAACTATGAAATATGGGTCACATTAGTCAAAATGAGGTAATGATAAATTTAAAAAGTCACCCAGGGCACATTCTGTGACTTCACTACTAGTAGATGTTCATAGTTAGGGCACCATTTAATCTGCCACCCACCATGGAAACTCATTTATGATGACAGATTATTTGGAGAAAGATTTAAAATCTACTTTATGGTTTTCGTAGCTGCAGTTCTCATATTTTGAATGGTATTAGTTTCTGCCATTTGGCTTTTCTTTCAATTCCTGTTGTTTGCATTTATGTTATAAAAAGGAATTTAATTATAACTAAGTATTCTTTTTGAGTTCCTCCTCAAAGAAAATTTTCTTATAGGGAGAGTAATTGAAATGAGATGTTAAGATTAACTTCCTCTACTTGTAGGATACAGTTATTTTTCAATATAAAAATCAACTTGTGCTTTGGGAGCATGTATGGCAAGAGTTGCTGAATCATTTTAGAAATGTAGTGACCTGTGTTTTGCCTCTTAAAGCCAAGTCTTTAGCAGACACAGCCCTTTCCTTCCCCTGTTGGTGGTTTCTGTTACTAAATCACAAGAAAGACCTTGAGTTTCTTAACAACATTCTCTCCCATTCGTTACCTTTTAATTTTGGTTCATGTAAATTTTGTGGTGATGAAATATGTATTCAGGTTTGAAAAAAAGAAAAGTAGAAAATAAAGTGGGAAGCAAAGTAAGCTGAGAGGAGAAAAGGGAAAGGAATTAAAAACTTTGTTCTGTGTAATTTAGTCCATATGTGGCATGTTGTTCAAAGAATTAGAATTTTTCCTATCATCTGACTTCTTTTTATTTTCTGCCCTGGTCTTTTTATCTTAAATTATGATAAATCTCATATCTGCTAATGACTCATATCTATTAATTTTGATTTTATAAGTTGGAAAAATGTGATTTTTAGCTTCCAAGAGTATAATTCAGTTGACATGCCAAAGTATGCTGTCATCCTAAGCTTTGGTTGTTTACCAGTTGAAGGTATTAAGTCTTTGTTTTGTTGGGATATATTTTCTTTAGTCATCCTGTTTGCCTTCCCAATCAGTAATATTTTAGATTATCAGTTAGGTCATTGTAGCGCCAATGCAATACTCACAGTACCTATGGTGGCTATGAATATGACAGTGTAATTCTGAATTGCAAAATATAACAGACTCTACATGGAAGACACAGAAAAACAGAACATTTATTCAAACTGCAGTAAGCCAAATTCCAACACCAGAAAACCAAATCCATCATAGCAACAAAGAAATCTATATACAATAACAATACAGGGGGCACTGCCATCCCCAAGCCTTCCCCCTACTAGGGCCTTCCCACAAATGAACACTCACAGCTTGCTGCCTGCTTCCTCTCTCTCTCTCAGCTCTAACTACTCTGACCAACTTCCTTTGTGTTCTCCTCCACCCTTCCTGCTCCACCTGTTCAACAAGCTTCTCCCACCACAGGTTCATGTGACTCACGCAAGTCACATGGGCCTATTAATGGATGGGAGGATGAGTGGATGATGATGATAAATGAAAAAAGATGACATAGACAGACAAGGTGCTTAGCTATCTTCTACTTTTATTTTCTGTGTGGACTGTATTTGGACTGGAAGATACAGAACTATTAGGGGATTGAATCCTGCAACATCAATGCAATATTCACAGCACTGATGGTAACTACAAATATGCTGGCATAGTTCTCAATTGCAAAATATAACAGACTCTCTATATAGAAGATAGAAGCAAAACATTTATTCAGACACCAGAAAACTAAATCCCAACATCAGAAAATCGAATCCATCATAGTAACAAAGAATTTAATATACCATAGCACAGCAGGGAGCCACACCATCTTTTAGCCTTCCCACAGACAAACTCTCACAGGCCTAGCTGTCACAGCAGGAGACAAACACTCACAAGCCTTGCTATCACAGTAGGGGGCAAACATTCACAAGCCTAGCTGTCACCTTGGGTACATCTTCTTCTCCTTCCAGCTCTAACTGCTCTGACTCCCAGCTTCTTGTGGGCTCTGCTCCACCCTTCAACAGACTCCTCCCACCACAGGCACCATGTAATTATATTTGGCCTGTTAGGGGGCAGGGAAGATCTTCAAATTCCCATTACCATTACAAATCCCAAGATTTGTTGGGAGATACATACAAAGAAAGTTTCTTATTGGAGAAGGAAATGGCAAACCACTTAAGCATCTTTGCCAAGAAAACCCTATGGACAGTGTGATCCAGGGGTCTCAAAGAGTCAAATAGGACTGAACAACAAGAGAGTATCTGCTTTTCCTTGGTGAGTTCAGGTCACTGAGGTCAGATGCATTACATCCTTGAATTATGGAAGAATCAGTTGATAATTTAAATGTGACTATTTCCTCAAATGCTCTTGCTTTCAGATTCATTAGCTTCCTCAGCTTCTGCCATCTGTACCTTCAGTGCAGCCACATGCGGGGAAGGTATATCTTTGATTTCATCAAGACTAACAAGTGAAATACCTCTACATTTATTACCCATAATTCTGATATTCCTCTGTCTGATCATAGTTTCCTATATTTCATACTCACCTCATCCTTTATCTTTTTTAAAAGGTCTCTAGTTTATCCCCATTAGATCCTATTAATGTTTAAGTGAAGGTCCATTTATTCTTATGTTTTCTAGTGTTTTTAAGAGGAATCAGTATTGCCTGTTGTCAAAACTTTTTTCTGCATCTGTTGATATATCTATTGATGTAATCATATGATATTTGTTCTTATTATTAATATGGTCATTTATTTTTGTAGTTTTCCTAAGATTGAATCAGCCCTGTATTCCTAGTATACATCCAACCTGGCCATTGTATATAATATTTGTGATGTATTGCTGTAGTCTCTTTGCTAAAATTTTATTAAAATTTTTTGCATCAATATTCATTAGGGATATTGGTCTTTATTTTTTTTCTCTCAGTTTTAATCCCCCTGATTTAGGGAGTATTAAGACTGTCCTCCTCTCATGGAAGAAATTTGGTAGGGCTCCTTCTTTTCTAATTTTTTTAAAAAGCAAATTTTGTACTATTGGATTTAGTTCTTTAAATCTTTGACAATTCATTTGTAAATTCAACTAATCTTTTTTCCCCATTTGGGAGTTCATTTGTAACTTACTCTGTTTCTTCTGAAATTGTATCATTTAATGCTTCTGTTTCTTGTTCCATTGCTCTGGGCATTTTATGTTTTTTAAAATACTCATCCATTTAATTTAGATTGTCAGTTTTTGGGTATATAATTAGACAAAATAATTCCTCTGTTTCTTTTATTGGAGTTATAAATTCACCTTTTTCACTTGATACTGATAATCTAGTTTTCTTCTTTTAAAAGTCAAATAAGTTTTTATTTTATTGGCTTCCCCAAGTTAGGTTCCCTGTCTTTCAGGCAATTCTTTGCCTTATTTAACAATTTGTTTATTTTTCCTTTATGTTTTATTAATCTTTTCTTTGATTTTTCAGGATTTCTATTTTGGTCTTTAATTGAAGGTTTTAAATTTGTTTTCTAGGTTCTTTTTTGGTTGTTATTGCATTCCTAATTTATTAATCTGCCCTTTTTAAAAAAAATTTATGAAACTGTTTAGAGATAAAACATTTTCCCTAAAAACTGCTTTGACTTCATCCCTCAAATTTTAGTATGTTTCCTCATTGTTATCTTTAGTGAAATTATTCTTGCTATTATTTCTTCTTCAGGATTAAGTTATTTAGTGTCTAATTACTTTTCAATCTTTTATTCAGTTACTCTTTATTTAATATAATTTTTATTGCATTGTGGTATATAAAAGATGTGCTTACTATTTTTGCTTTACTGCGTTTTTTGATAGTTTTTGTTGTAGAATACATAGAAAGTTGGAAAATATGTATAATCCCTTTGATTCCCATTCAGTAATTTGGCATTGTCTTAATTCATTTTGTTCCCCTTTTTGTATTCCTCTTTTTGTCAACAACTTAGTAGTGTTCTGTGTACACTACTTTTCGAAGTCCATCTCTGTGCCTTTGCATAGGTTATACCCAGATGCCTAGAATGTACTTCTTCTTCACTATTGCCTTTTAGAATCCCAGTCTTCCTTCCAGGTCATAGCTCAGTTGTTACATCTCACAGGAGACCTTTTGTGATGCTTTAATTGGTAGTCTTCTCTTTCTTTTGGAATTTTGGAATACAATTTCTTTGTATTATTTTGTATGTTATTTGTATATGTGTTGTGTCCACTTAGTAGAACAAACACTCCTGGAGCTCAGGGACGATTTATCTTTGTGTCTTCTGGGCCTGTCAGAGTGCCTGGAACTTAGTAGTCACTTAATATTGAATTGAAAATGAATCAAATTGCCACTCTCACATATCTGAACTGTCATGGTCAACCAATTTCCACAGTTTATCATCCTTGGATCCACCCTATCAGGCCCAACAGTGAGTACTAGTTTACCTGCCTTGCCAGTCCCTAATCCAGGTAAACCCTTTTCATATGCTTTTTTCACTCCTGAGATAATAAATTTCTAGAAAAAAATGGAAATTTATCTGTGTACATGTTGTATTTCCCTTTTATATTCTATTTCCCCGCTCTTTGAGGTGCAGAGACAGTTTGGTCTTCAAGTACCTCCCTCAGTGCCTTGCATATAATGACCACTTAATTAAAGTTTGTTGAAGGGAACTGACCCCTGTTTGCAAATTTTGGATTTTTATTATGTGATAGTTATTTGTCATTAGGGGAAAATAAGTAGATAAAATAGACAGCAACTACATTCAATTAAATTATTGCTATTCTTAGTTTGTGGTTTTTTTACATATTAACAGATCATTTTATTGTATTTTATTTTTTGAGGAAGGAACAGAAGTTTTATTCTCTTCCCCTGCAGGAAGAGGGCAGTCCTCTCCATGGTGGGGACAAGGAGAGGAGGCATGTTACAAAAGAGGGAAATAGAATTTATACCCTAAGGTGGTCAGGCCCCCTCCCCTGGCTGTCCTTTCTCCCATTGGCTAGGAGGCGGGCTCTCGGTCTTGACAAGAAATCTAACCCAGTGGCATCCTATCTCTGCCAAGTGGGGCGGTGGGACAGGAAGCCAGGGTATTATCCAGGTCATTCTTTGGTAAAGGCCAAAGCTGGGGGTGGGGGAAAGGTCGCTAGCAAGGGTGGAGGTTAAAAACTCCTGAAAGGGGCCTAATGCTAATAACAACAAGGGAAGGGGGGGAAGGGTCCTAGGTTATGTAAACTCAGGACAGGCTCTGGTTTCCAGATAGTTTCTCTCCCTTCTCATTCTGAGTAGTCTTCACAGAGGGTGTAGAGAGTGTACCCCATTCAGTACCCCCTTCCTTTCATGCTGTCTGAAGACTTCTCACATCACTGTTGATATAACTCATCCACCAGTTTATCACTTCCTTCTGTACTATCATACCACACACTTTCCTCCAAAATCCTTATGTTACCCTAGGACTTGCTGTACTTGCTGCAACCTGTTCCCGGAGAAGCCTTAATTTAATATTCAGAATAAGCAATAGATTGTAAATAACAGATATTAAGCAATTTAGTATGCAGGGGCCAAAAAGGAGGCCTTTATCCCACGTGCATGTAATAAAACAAGGGAATCTCTGCCACTCTGCCATTACAGAGGAGATGAAAGTCACTATCCGTAGAAAATGCTGTTCCAACAGTTGCTCTCTGGAAGTAGCCAAGGAATGGAAGCTTACAAAAATTACAAAACCTTTAAGAGAAATAACTAGGGGAATCCCTATGGCATCACACTATGGTTACAAGTAAAGCTATGGTGTAGAGGTACAGAAACACATGCAAAGACCCCAAAAACAAAATTATAAGTAGCAATAGAATCAATATGCTCACAACAATCAAAGTTCTAACACCAGAAGGGAATGGTTCAGGGCTTATGTAATCACCCAGTGGGAAAGCAGAGGCTGTATTGGAGGTGCAGTTTCACGTTCTCAGACTGGGCTGATTCAGTTGTCCATGTCACAAGAGGTTCAACAGGTCTCTTTATTCTGGTATGGTGAGTCCAGCCTCTCTCCTGGGTCCAGATGGCTATATCAGAGGTTAGCAGGACCTGAAAAAGGGCCTCCCCCAAATGAGACTAAACTTCTCTTCCTTCCAAGCCCTGATCAGGACCCAGTCTCCTAGCTGGTACCTGTGGATTAGTAATTAGTCCCTTAGTCTAACAGATCATTTTAAAATAGAATTACCAAATTCTGAAGTCACATTAGATAAGTTCTAACATAAATATGTATAAAATTGCATGTAAAATAACCATGTTGTTTTTTTTTCATGAATAGATACTATAATTTTTCTCAATTTTTTCACTAATTTATATTTTAACGTTACAGGATCATTTCATTTAAGGTCTTCCTGAAAGGTTTGCTAATTAAAATAAAATTTCAGTACAACAAAGTATCACTTTTTCTTTACCATTATTCTGTCTTCTTTTTCTTATTTCAGCATTTCGTATTCTAATATAAGAATGGTCAAGTATTGCTTATTTTAAAAAACACATATATTTGTACACAAACAAATGTAGTAAGCATAACAATTTGGAAATGTATTTTAAAAATAAATGGCTTATTTTTCCCTCTTAGCTGATTTGAATAGGATGCACAGACAAAATATAGATGCCTACCATAACCCAGATGCAAGAACACACGAAGATAAAAGAGCTGTTATCTCTCTAGACCAAAATTTAGCCACTACAAATGCCGAGAACCTAGAAGATCCTGCAAATACAAATTCAGGTTTTTAATCACATTCTATTTTATTTACATTTCTAATATATCATCTATCTTTTCCTCTTAACCATGACAGTTCTATATCATGTCCTAGTAAGAATCTTTTTACTCCTATGTTGACCAAGCTACTTAAAACAGATTTTTCTTTACAAGTCTCTCTTTGCCTGTTTGCAGTTAGTCTATAATTTGCTGCTTAATCTTCCAACTTGCTTCTCAGTTTTTATCACTATTGTTTGTTATTTTTCTTTTCGTATGGACTATTTGAGGTGGGAATTTGTTTTTTGGACAGTGTAGCACCAAGATTATAAGTACCAATAATGTTACTTCATATTTACTTATTTGTATAAATGTTTTAAAAGACTGCACTCAAATTCTGCCTCTTGACACCATAGCTCTGACCATAGGCATACACGTCACTTGCACTGTAGGTCCTCCAGGCAATAATGTCTTAAGGGCATGAGTTGCTCAGCTGAATCAGTGGAAGGAATTTCTACACAGAGAATTTCTTACACAAATGAAATCATAGGTTTGAAACAAAAAATTAAATAAATGTTTCTTTCCAGGAGAAATGTTAGCTCCTTGAAGACAGACACTGACTGGTTCAGGTTTTTCTTTGTATCACTACTAGTACCTAAAGTAGTATCTTTTAAATATAGTAGTCATTTAATAAATTCTTACTAAATTAAATTTTGTTTATATATGCATGCATACACACATAGATATATTATATATATATATATATATATATATATATGTATATGTTTTGGGGGTTGAATTTAACATGTGCCACTTAAAATTCAGTTTTATACTGCTTCAGTGTAGTTAAAAGGCTTGCGGGTATCCATTTAGCACAGTAGAGAGAACTGGACTTGGAGTCAGAGACCAGAGTATGAGCCCCGCCTCATTGCTAGCACTCTGTGACCCTCTCACTGGCAGGCCGCATACCTTCTTTCAGATTTAATTTCCTCATCTAAAATAGGGATAACACAATGGGGATAAACAATAGCACCTACCTACCGGAATATTTGTGAGGATGGCTTTTATAAAGTCTTTGCAAACCGCACAGTGCTCTGTGCACATGCTACCTGTTGTTATGGTTAATATAATGTTAAAGGTAATGGAAGAGAGAAATCCTAGAGAAACTCTCATTTAAAAGAGACCTGGAAAGAGATGATTTTGCTTTAGTCTTTTGCTTGGGAACACTTGTGAAAAATCCCTTCTTATTTTTTTCTTTGTCTAGCTTTAGCTGTCAGTCATAAAGAGTTTAGGAAGCACAGATTCTCTGGCAAATGAGGAAGAATCTTAAAGATTCCTTTCTTTGTATATTAGAATGTCAACATTTGTTTAGTATTTTCTGTGTTCAAAACAGATTGCAAGGTGCTAAAGAACTATGACAGTATGAAATTATTCTTGATGTGCCACCATTATTTCCTACTGTATTTTGTCTATTCGAATTCTGCTGTTAACGAAACAGATTTTTATTGTATAGCCACCTTTATTCTTACACTATCTATGCCTTATACCTATACTTAGAGATTAATCTTAAACCTCTATCTCTCCCCTCTGTGTTTATATTAAACATTAAAGCACAAATTCCATAAAGTTATTAATGGAACCATTTATTGAATTCCCATCATATGTAAAACCCCTGTACTAGAAGAGATTTAAAAATTTTTTAAAAAAAATAAAAGGTATTTAATACTTTTGTGCAGTGTGTGATTAAAAAAAAACTTGTACACAGATTTCATTAATTAAAGGCTAATTTTGAAATATCACATTAACGTTAAAAATCACCTCATTTATACTACAATTTAAACTATGTTATTTTACTTTTGAAGAACATAGGGAACTCAGAATATACCCAAAAAGAATATTACAAATTATAAAACAGCCTGGTTTGTCCTGGTTTTTTGTCTTCATTGGGCCCATTTCCCAAAATTTCATTTTTTTGGTTGTTTTCCTCTTAATATTCTGTATCTTACTTAATTCGTTAAAAAGATATTTATATATTGCTTAGTTTGTGGAGTCTCTGATTAGGCATAATTAAACCACAAGAGTAATCTCAACCGAGGCTGGAAGGAAGCTTTCTTCTTAGTTGCTGTGTGTTCTTATTTTTGGACTCATTCTCCTGTTTGCTGACATTTATCTTGGGACCTGCTTTCTACTTGTTGACTTTTTTCTGTCTCATTTAAGCAGCGCTAGACCTTCCTCATGTTGTATTTTACAATTTCTTTTTGCCTGAAGTAACTTAACCTGCACTTCTTTGGTAAATTTCCTTCTAGTTATATTTGCCCATTTTCTCATCCTGTCTGCTTCATTTGAATTCTGATTCTTTCCTGCACAGTATTAGACACTGTACTTAATGTTGTTTTGTCAGCCAGCTTAATTAACATACTCTCAGTTTCTTTAGAGTAATGCTGAAGAGGAACTTCATTATGGAAATTCAGTGTTTCTAATGGAAAAAAAAGCCCCAATCAGAAAAGTGACAGACAATTTGATTGTTTTTTTCTTATGCTAATTCTTTCATTTTCTGTTGTTTATTTTAAAAGTATTTTTAAAAACTGTTTTTTAACCTTCGTCTTTAGTTAATTTTAAACATAGACAAGTAAACAAAGTAAACTAGTTATGATAGTCAACTTATCAGCAAAGTAATTAATTAACATGTTCAAAACCAAATGATTAAGAGAAATTTAGATATTGGAATGAATCTCCTAAGGCTGAACAGAGATTTAAATGTAGATTAAAAAATACATTTGGGGACAATAAAATTTCAAATGAAAAGAAAATAGCCTTTGGAAAGGCATCAATGACATGTTTTTTAAGTAGCTGTGCAATTTTTTAATGCTGCAAATTAGATGTGATACTGTTCATACTTGAAATCTTTTATAAACAGACTTTTAGAATTTCTTTATCTGAATGTAAAGAAACACCTTTTAATTTCTACAGAAAATCTATAGCTATAGAGATACAGTAAAAGAAGTAATCCAAATTTTATTTAACATATAATTGATAGAATTTATCTTTTAAAAGGTTGAGTACATTAACAAAAATTAGTAATTTTAAATGCTATATGTGTATTTATACACACACACTTATGTATTACATAAGAGACTTTCAGAGTATTGGATGTCATCTCCTAAATAAAAGATATTTATAATACGTAAGAATTCACATGAATATTTTCTGTATATAAAATATTTCTTAAAAAGCCTTTTCTACAGTGATAACTTTTGCCTTAACAGTATTTTTCTTTCACCTTTTGTCTTGAATCTTTTTTATGTAGGTGTATTTTTTGTTTCAGCTGTTAGCTTTGTTTAGCTTTCACTGTGTCTTTACCTTTTCTTCTCTTTTATCCTTTTGGTTTGGGTTTGTTTGAATTCTACTCTCTCACTGTTACCTCTTCTCTGCTGGAATGACAAATTTAGTATATTTTCCCAAAAGACAAATTTAGAAAATTCTTCATCCTTTTAGTTTTGTTTTTAAGATTACTTTTTATTTGAGCATCTGCTGATTTTACATTTTGTAAAATATCTTTTTTAAGGTCAAATAGGTACACAGAGCTCTCCTTTTGCCCGGGGAAACATTTTTGGTGAGCCACTAACAGAGCTTCAGATTAAACAGCAAGAAGCTTACAAGAATTTTCTTCGTTTTCAGGTGAAATATATATTTTATCATAAAAATTTTATTAGATATACATATTTTGCTAAATATATAATAATTATTACTAAATAAAGAGAAATTTTGGCTATTAAATATATTTTAAATTCTTAAATGCCAGCGCAGAATTTTTTTTATTTTGGAGGGGGGAAGGCAAGGCAGTTGGAGTTAAGTGACTTGCCCAAGGTCACACGGCTAGTTAAGTGTCATGGGTCTGAGGCCAGATTTAAACTGAAGTCCTCCTGACTCCTGGGCTGGTGCTCTATTCACTGTGCCACCTAGCTGCCCCAATGCAGATATTTAATGTCAAATAGTATTATATTGTAAGGTCCGTATGAAATATCACTTTTTATGGGGTAATAAAATAATAATCAATTCATATGATGCATATAAAAACACTATATGTGGGGTAGTTTGTAAGCATTGCATATACATAGCAATTTATTGATTATATAAATGGTATATGGGAAAATGTTCATTTTGTATTTCACATTGTAATAGCAAATCACATTTATATGTTTGTCACTATAGCAATTTAATGGGCAATATGCTCTGACATTCTCAATTCAATTACCCTATAACTAACTACAGATTAGCTAGTTTTCTGAATCTGAGCAATGTATAGATACAAAATTCTTACCCTGCGTCATCAAAAAGACCCGGCTTGTCCAGTTGAATTATATTCAAAACAAGTTTCCTAAGATTGCTTTAATTTTTAATTTCTCTTTTCTAAAAATAAGCTCTGTAAATTACTCCTTTTTTACTAATTACTGATGAATTAGCTGGCCTGACTTAGTGGCAGCCTATTGACTGTTACTGTTGAATCATTATATTAGGAATCTGTACTTCAGATTTAGATGATTAATATTAACAAAATGAAATTTAAAATAGGAATATTGGTATGTTATATTCTGAATATGTATGTACCTATACACATTTTTACATACACATATGTATAAATTCATGTGTGTATGCACGCACACAAACACATGAGATATCAACACTTAACCTATTACTATTAATGTATCTAAATGACTGGTTATAACAATACGAAACTCCTCCTGACTCAGCTTTTCCAACTGTGTCCCATCCTAACTTACCTCCTGCCCAAACAGCATGTCTGTGCTTGATTGAGGCCGAAGTGATACCAGGATTCTGGAGTGGGTAAATGCATATTACAACATGTATTCCTCACCATTTCCATTTCTTTGTTCATACTTCAGTTAATTTCAGTTCACCAAGTCTCTCTTACTTGAATGTATAGTCATTAATCCCCTTTTTTCTTCTCTTTTTCCCTTCTACCTCCAGCTCAGTTAACTTAAGAAAATCTCTTTCCCTCTCTGGTCCATTCTCTTTCATATATCTCATTCCTGTCACCTTCCTTTACCTTTCTATTTTTCCTTAATCATTAACATTAAAGATAAAAGAGTATTTGAATAACAAATAGTTATTCAGTTATATTGATTTTTTTAAAAATTTGATTTGTAGTTTAGTGTTTTCTTCTGTTTGAGATAAGGTATTTTAGCTACTTTATGGATTGGAAAGATTTTTGTGAACTAACCTGGAAACCCAACCACCACTTACAGTAATCATTTCCAAAAATTATATTGTAAATTTAAAATGGCCAACTTAGAAATTACTTTTAATGACATACTTCATTTTTAAGTTCTGTGCTTTATTTGAATCTAACCTTTACTACTGATGTACATATTTCACATCCATCCCTTTCTATTCCTGCTCCAATTATCCTAGATTCTTTTTAGTCTTTTTCTAAATTCTCTTTTAGACAACATGTCACTCCCTTGATTAAAAAAAAAAAAGATCTAGGGCTTCCCCACTTGAAATTAATCAGTCAATCAACAAAAATTTATTAAGTAACTACTATGTACCAGATATTATGGATATAAAAAAGAAAAGCAAAACAATACCTATCCTCAAGGAGCTTCCTTTTTAATGGTTTTTAGGAACATGTATGTATATACAGAGGTATATTCAGGACATAAATCAAAGACACTATTACCTTCAGAGGAAGCACCAGTAACTGGGGAACAGGAAAGACTTCTCATTATATTGGTACTATAAGTCTTAAATGAAGCAAAGGATTGATTTCAAGAAATGGAGGCAAAGTAGGAGTGCCTTCCTGTTATCTGGGAAGCCAGTAAAAGGCATGAAGATGGGAGAAGGAATGTTTTATGTAAGGAGCAAGTAGGCCGGTATGGCTAGAATATAGAATGTGGAGGGGAATAATGTGTAAGTATATTGGAAAGGTAGGAATGGATCAGATTTACATGCTAAATATTGGAGTTTATATTTGCTCTCTGTGGTGATAGGGGGATGCTGGAGTTTATTGAATGGGAGTTGGGGGATAAGATTTGTGCTTTAGTAAAATAACTTTGGTGATTCTGTCAAAAATAGATTATAATGGAGAGAGACTTGAGGTTGAGAGACCAAATAAGAAGTTATTTCAGTATATCAGGAAAGAAGTGATGAGGACCAGAAGTAGAGTGTGAATGGTGGGAAGGAGACATAGACAATACATGTTGTGAAGATAGAAAAGGATAACATTTGGCAACTGATTGGATATGTGGTTTGAGTTGAGGAGTTGAGGTTTGAGTTGCAGAGTTGAAGATGACACCAAAGTTGAGAATCAGGGTGACTTGGAAGGATGTTTGTGCCCTAGATAGTGATAGGGAAGCCCAGAAGAGGGGGGCAGAATGAAGGGGAAAGGTGAAACTCTGTAGCCCATCATTTGAGACTCCACAATCTGACCCTAACTCACCTCTCCACTCTTGTCTCCTAACTACTCTGTATTTTGAACCGTCTGCATGAGTCACACTTCCATTTAACTCCTGCTAAACACAGACATTGGAGGCATCTAGGTGGCTCAGTGGATAGAGTGCTGGGCCTGGGAGTCAGGAAAACCTGAGTTCAAATCTGGCCTCAGACACTCATGAGCTATGTGACCATAGCCAAGTCATTTAACCTCTGTCTGCCTTAATCCACTGGAGAAGGAAATGGTAAACCACTCCAGTGTCTTTGCCAAGAAAACCCATACTGAGTCATGAAAACTTGGATACAACTGAATGACTGAAAACCAAAAACATACCCTTGTACATTCCTACATGTGCTTTTGTTTACATTATTTTGTCTCCCTCTTATCTAACTCATAAATATTCTTCTTCAGCCCAGAAAAAGTGCTACCACCCTTCTTCATCAGTAGCTGCCCTGTGATCTCTCCATATCTATCCCACAACTCCCTCCTGAATTCCGTTTTTACAAATCAAACTCTGCTAGACATTTCTACTTTGATGTTTTTATAGGTGCCTCAAACTCAACATGTCTAAAACAGAACTTGTATTTCCCTCTAAACACATCCCTCTTTCTAACTTCTCTGTTATTGCCCAGAATACCACCATCCTTCCAGTCACCCAGGTTCTCAGCTGTGGTGTCACCTTCTACTCCTCACTCTCATACACTCCACATATCTAATCATTTGCATAAGACTGTGAATTTGGCAGCTATGGAAAGGGGAGAGACTGAAGGAAGGGAAAACAATTAGGCAACTGTTGAAGTCCTCTAGATAAGAGGCTAGAACTAGGGATGGCTGTGCTATGAGTGAAGAGAAGGGGTTAAATGTGAGAGGAGATGCCTTTGCAACTTGAAAACTGATTGGTTAAGAATTGAAGTGGACTCTATCACTGAGATCTAACTTGGTATCCTGAACAGAAATAGGGAGGTTAGAAAGAGAGATTGTTAAGTTTTGAGGTACCTGTAGGACATATAGGTGGAGATGCCTACCAGGCAGTTGGCAGTGCAGGTCTGGAATTGCATAGGGATGATAGCTCTACTCCAGGAGTGATGAGGATACCCAGAGACAGTTCTGGGGGGTACCCAGGATAGGGATTATGATCTGTAACAAAAATTTTCTGAGAAGGGTAAGTTGTTTAACATAACAGCAGCAACAACATAGCAGATCTCTCAGCACTTATAATCATAGATGCATATTTGAGGAAGTGAAGAAGTTTAAATATGGCACTCACCTGAAAAGAGAGTCAATGCAAAAGTAGTGCAGATTCTTATATTATTTTATATTTTACCTAGGGGGCATGTAGATGAGCTCAGTGAATCAATAACCACAAAAAAAGATAATGACTAAGGTTACAGAATGATAGAAAATAGAATATTCTAACTAGTCAGTAGATGTAAAAAAATCATATCTGGATTTGTTTTCTAGATTGAGGAAAAGAAACAAAGGGAGGAAGCAGAGCGAGAGAGGCAGAGACGTGAAGAAGAAAAAGAAGAAAAACGTTTAGCAGAACAGAGGGCCAGAATTCAACAAGAATATGAAGAAGAACAAGAAAAGAAAAGGGAGAAAGAGGAGGAGGTATACCAATTTTCTTTTTTTATCATAATGCTTAAAATTTTAAGAGATAAGTGTTTAATTCTTTATTAACTTTTAAAGTTCAGTACATAATATATGCATCATAAAAATCATTTTGGAACTTATTTTAATCTTTTACAAAATATTGAATTAATTTTTACTTAGTAATTTTTTGTCGATCTGTGACAGTTTAATATTAATGATAATATGAACATTTTAATGAATGACAGAGGACTTGTATTTTTTTTTAAAAGAGGATATAAACTTTCAATTTAACCCTTTTCAGGCAATTAAATTGCATAACTGGCTGTGTGCCTTTGTGTTTGAATTTTTCTATTAATGATGATTCTTGAGCTTTATTTTATTTTGGTGCCCTTAAAAATATTTTTACAGCAAAGAGTAAAAAATGAAGAGTTGATACGGTTAGCTGAAGAAAGACGAAAAGAGGCAGAAAGAAAGAAGAAAGAAGAGGAAAAAAAATATGATTTACAACTTCAACACTATTATGAACGAAAAAAAACAGTTGAAGAACAGACAAGGGTATGTTTGAAAATAAAATTTCAAAGAAATTATTACAGTAAGAGACCTTTAAACCAGCATCAGTGGAAAATATACTTTGTGCTGTCAAAGCTGTGTGAAGATGGTACTACAGACCCATTGTCAGTATAAGTTTTGAGGTAGTGACGTGTTTGTTATTACTTCTACTAGAGGTTACGCTGAGTCATTTTGCTTGTTTCCCTTTGTGACCAAAGGTACATATGTCATTGAGATGGCTGGTTTGAGACAATTGCCCTATGACTGCGGAACTTTCTTTCTACAAAACTATTTTCCTTCATGGTTTTAGCCTAATTATAGCTGATTTAAGAAAACCTGAAATTTGAATTTACATTAAAAATATATTTATTATGTGTGATTGTAAACTAAACTGTGTTCACTGCATGGTTTTGTTCATGAGCAAGGCCCCTCAGTGCACCTTGAACATTATTAGATTTACACAGCTTTGATTCATATTGGCATATAGTTTTGTACTAGACTGTCAGTACCAGGAGGACAGGAAGCCTCACGTTTACATATTCTTTATATTTCTCCAGTGCCTAATACAGTGATCTTTGCAAATATTTCATAAATGTTGCTGATTGATTAAAAAGAGCATCTGTTGTATAAGGAAGACTTGAAGTACCACACTTAACTAGCTCAGACTCTCCTCTAGTGACTTGATGCCCAGGCCATAAAATTTTCTTCTGTATTTTAATTATGTCTGACAATTGTAATAAATTAATCAGCAAGCATTTCGTAGCATCTGTTTACCCGGAGTTCTTTTTTGGGGCGGGCAAAGCAATTGGAGTTAAGTGACTTGCCGAAGGTCACATGGCTAGTAAGTGTTAAGTGTCTGAGGCTGAATTTGAACTCAGGTCCTCCTAACTCCAGGGCTGGTGCTCTAGTCACTGCCCCACCTAGCCGCCCCCTTTTTCCTTTTTGATGGTACCTATTTTATTTTTGTTTAACTTGTTATTTGATTTGAATGTTGAATATGAGGTTTGTTCCATCCTTGTCTATTAGAGGAACAACTTGTGTTTATTCTTAGAACGTAGGAATGTAAATGGTACATTTTATTATTATATACTTTATACATATCATATCATTAGAATTATTTAAAAAATAAACTAGAGAAAATCCATATAATTTAAAGAAGAACTTGAAGAATCTAAAAGATCATCTGATTAACTGCTCACTTACCTAACTCTTTACATTAATTTAAATCCTCAACAATAAATGACTACTGATTAAATTGAGATAGGCAGTTTAGGCTTTTTAAAGTGAATAGAATGAGTTTCTAATGAAGTTAAATCAGTCAACAAAGCATTTATTAAGTATCTTCTACATCATTGACAGTGGGCTACTTACTGAGTTTACAGAGACAGAAATGAAAACTATAAGAGTCTTGTGGTTAATAATTAATAAACATTTATTAAGCATCTTCTCTGTCCCTAGCACTGGGCTATTTGCTGGTTTTACAAAGACAGGAGTGAAAAATATAACATTTCTGATATCTTTAGAGGCACCATATAGATCACTTAGTAGATAGATCACTGGATCCTCAGTCAGGAAGACCTGAATTCAGACATTTTCTAGCTGTGAGACACTGGATAAATCACTTAATCTTTGCTTGCCTTGGAATCAGCTAAGTGACTCATTTGGGAGTCAGGAAAAACCTGTGTTCAAATTTGGCCTCAGATTGTCACTAGCTATGTGACCCTGGGCTAGTCACTTAATCTCTGTTTGCATTAATCCACTGGAGAAGGAAATGGTAAATCACTCTAGTATATTTGCCAAGAAAACCCCATACAGGGTCATGAAAGGTTGGACATGACCAGATGACTGAACAGCAACCTGCTGTTCAAGAGTTTCTATTCTATTGGGGGAATAGAATTACTTATAAGTACATATAAAGTAAATATAAGGTTATTTTAGGGGGAAGGTATTAGGAGCAGAGGACATCAGGAAAGGTCTTTTGTTAAAACATGATGCTTGAGTTAGGCTTTGACAGAAACTAGGGATTCTGAGAGGCGGATTTGAGGAGGGATGGCATTCCTGGCAGGGAGGAATAGTCTATGTAGAGGCACAGAGCTTAGTAGTTCTAATATCCCCCTTCAGTAATAGCAGGAAGACTAGTTTAGTTGGTCCATAGAGTGGAAGAAAGGGAGTAATGTATAATAAAGACTGGAAAAGTAGGTTGAAGCTGAGTTGTGAAGAGCTTGAAATGCCAGAGTAGTTTCTTTTTGATTGTAGAGGTGATCAGGAATCCCTTGAGGTTATTGAGGAAGGGATTGATATGGTCAGACCTGAATTTCAGAAATGTGACTTTGGCTGCTGTGTAGAAGATGAATTGGAGAGAGAAATTGAGGCAAAGAGACCGGTTAGGAGGCTATTATGATTATCCAGGCAAGTATACTCCATGCAGATCACCTAAACATAAGGGAAATAGTTGAATTTAGGATATATCATAAGCCTAGCATGGAGGCATATTATAGTACAGTAACCATGGGGAATTCAGTTATCTGAATATCTACCTCTTTTTGCAACAAAAGCAAAGCAGTAATAAGTGCTTGGTTTGCCTAAATAATAATTTCAGCATTCAAAAGGTAGAGCAAACAGTAGGGGCTTATTATTTTGTTTTTGATTCAGACCAGTATGGAGGAACAGAGTGTTGAAGTAGAAATGTTCAAATGATAACAGCAAATTGGATAGGAAAGATCCCACGGAAAATTTCTAGTGGGGAAGTAGCCCAGAAGAGATGGGAGATTCTCACAAGAATGAAATTCTGATTATAGAAGCATAAGCAGTTCTTGATGAGAAGGGGGAACGTTTCTGGAGGAGCCATCATGATCATCCACAAGGAACTCATGAACCAACTTAAATTTTAAAGAGACTTGATAAAGAGACTTTATGGAAGCAGGGGCTGATAATGGATTATGTATTCCTGTTGCAGTACCTTAAGAACAGTGTCAGTCTTGATAAAACTTGGGGTGAGCTGAGGCTAGCAAGGAATGCTAAGGAAAATAAAATGGGATGGGATGATATGAACAATGTAAAGAAGGTTGAGCTACTCAGCTCTTTATTTTGCTTCTGTTTTCATTGCTAAGGAAGATGATTGATCTTCGTACTGAAAAGGACAAAACTGAATGGCTAATAGGGTGTTGAAATACAAGATAAGGTTTTGTGATTTCATTGATGTGGATAGCTCTCCACTGATAGGGAATTCCTCAACACACTTAAGTATAGATAGCTCTTAAGAGTTGCTGTCACTGAAAAAATTAATCACTCATTGGTAAATTTTCTAGTGATGAAATTTTCTAAATTTAGCTAGCTTGATCTTCTGACCAGAAAGATACCGCTTTAAAGAATCCAGGATCATTTCTATACTCTGGTGTGCCAGTGGCATAGGAATGGTTGGAGATTTATGACAAATTCCAAATAAAAAATGCTGTTAAGTAATGATGATTTGTTCAGGCTCTTTGTCTCAATAACCAAGTGACCTAAATACACAAAACAGGTAGAAGAAGGAAGCAAAGATATATTTTGCAGTACAAATAATAAAATGTGAGAAATGTAAAAGAAATTGGGTATTCCATTTGTAGTTGTAATTAATTTACTGTTAATCAACTAGAAAAAAACTTAAGGCTAAAACAGATATTAATGTTGTTGAGAAACAGTTGCTATTTAGCTTTTATATTAGTCAAATTTTTCCATTTTTTTGAATTCAGTAATTATAAAATAATCATGGACTTTTTTGAGTTATAGTATATAAAGCTAACATGGTACATGTTAAGTTAAATTATTGTACCATTTTCTTCCTATTTTCCATACTTCAGTTTGTTATAAAGCTTCCTTTGTTTTGTTCCAAAGAATATTCCATCTCTGAATGTGGCAGTTGCTTTTTAAATTTATACTAATAAAATTTTTATGTTCTGCTGTATAAATATATGTTGATGTACTTGATTCATTTTTGTTCTTTCCTTCATATGTGTTATTTACCTATTTGATGAAAAGCATTTTATTAAGAAATTTCACTTTTTAAAAGCATTTCTTTACAGCTTGATATATGTGCTTTCCTCCAGAAATCTAGGTCGCCTTCTCCTGCAGTTCCTGCTGTTCAGAACAGAATCAAAGGCAAAGTCCATAGACCTCCTTCAGTTGCATCTACCGTGATTCATGTATGCTTTATTACCAAATCACTAATTGTTTTAGAAATTACTGCTTTTTGGAATGGAGAGGCTATGAAACTGCTGAGTTAAATTTTCAGGCCTCTTAAGTATTACTAATGGATATGTTAATTTATTACAAGGATTGATTGTAAATCATGGTACACAGTGGCATAAATTTAAACTATTAATTCAAACAAGATTTTGTAGAAAAGCATTGTTTCCTTGCCTTTCATTTATGCTCAGGGGAAAAACCTTTTCTCCTGCTTTGGTGGAGCATTTGCCCACAGCTAAGCTATTTTAACAGTTCTTAACTTATGATAATCCAGTGATTACAATGCATTTACCTAGTTCCTTTATTTCAGTCCAAATCTATAGCTTCTTCACACTTTGAATTCTTTAAAAGATATTAATAAGGTGGAAGAAATAATCTGTGGAGTTACTGTTTCTTTTGTGTCAGTGATAAAGCTCTCTGTAGTGCTCATGCAGTATTTACAGCACCCATGATCATGATAAAGACTGTGACTATAAATATCACATGATGTACAGTTGCAAAATATAACAGATTCTCAAAGTAGAGGACAGAACCGAAGCATTTATTTTGACACCAGAAAACCAAATCCCCAAACCAGTAAGTTGATTTCATCATAGTACCAAAGATATGAAGAAGCCATAGTAATACTGAGAGCCACAGCATCCTTAACCCTTCCCACAAACCAATATTAGATCAATATCTGCTCAGGAGCCTATCTGATTCCTTAACCAAAATTTCCTCTCTCTCCTACGATCTCTGGCTCTGATTCCCAACTTCCTGTGGGCTCTGCTTCAGTCTCCATGTGACTATATTTAGCATATCAGGGGGGCAGAGTTTATCTTCACAGCAGAGAAGCTTCCTGTGGGCTCTACTTCCCTTCAGCAAACTCCTCCCACCATAGGCTCCATGTGACCACATTCAGCCTATCAGGTGGCAGAATTTATCTTTGCAGCAGAGAAGCTTCCTGTGAACTCTGCTGTACCCTTCAGCAAATTGTCTCCATCACAGGCTCCATGTGATTACATTCAGCCTATTAGGGGGCAGAGTTTACTTTCAAAGCAGGGAAGATCTTCAAATTCCCCCCTAGGTCTGTTAAGGGGCAGGGAAGATCTTCAAATTCCCATTCCCATTCAACTCTCATGTACTCTTTTTTTCCTTGAAAACTAAAAATGATTTTGTTTTTCTATGTATCATTAGTTATTAAAAGGTTTTAAAAAAAAATAACCACATTAAAACCTGTTCCAAGTACCTAACATTTAATTCTTTTTCATTTCATTCTTTCATGCAACAGATTTTAACTGCCTTTTGCATGCAATGAACTGTGCTCGATACTAGGGAAGATTTCAGAATAAATAAGACACAATCTTTGTACTCATTGATCATACAGTTCAGTATCTAATCTTCTTCCTGCCCTGTTCAGATGAGCAGCTGACAGCAGACTTTTTGGTTTCCTGCCCTGAACAAGAACATCCCCATGACATGTTTTTTTCTCATTAACAGCCACTTAAACTATAGTTTAATACTACACTCCCTATTTGAGAGTAACTGTGGCAACAGGACAAGAATGGACTTAGGTGGCAAATAAATACAGAAGGAAATCTCAATTTTTATACAAGAAAAAAACCAAGTTGACACATAGTTATATTTAATTATGTTTGATGAAGTGAACAAGTACTGGGAAAATATTAATGAATGACAAAAAATGCAAGGCAGATACTATGTATATTATTGATATGTCTTGTGTTAAATAGGATCGCCCACAATCCAGAGTGCAATCTCCTCCAGTACCTGCTAGGAAAAACCAGCTTCGTGCAGATGGTAGGTGTTATGCATATTTCTTTTTAGGAGTTAGTATTTATTCTCTTACTAGTTAAATTTGTTCCTAATCTTCAGAAATTAACTCACCTTTCTTTTAGGATGTTAGTTTGTTAATGTATGAAATTGTGATACATATAACCTGAAGGGTAGATTGGTGATATCATGTGATGCTTCTATATTGAATACACACACACACAGATCTAGCATTAGGAAGAGTCAACCATTGACTAAAATTTTAGTTGACCAACCTAGGTTTTTATTTTCTGAAGCAGATTAAGTAAGCATTTTGTCCTAATTAACTTACTTTATTTTTCACTTATCCATGGCAAATTGCAGAGGAGAAAAAAAACGTAATTAATGAATTGTCAGAAATGAGGAAACAGCTTCGTAGTGAAGAGCGGCGTCTTCAGGGAAAATTGCTACAGGTGGATGGTGATGATGAAAGAAGCATCAGGTAAGACTTTGTGACATGCTTTCCAAATTATTCTCTTATCTCTTGATCATGTCTGAGACTCTTCTGCGGATTCCCTTCAGTCATCCAAGAGAGGATGCAAAAGGTACTGTGTGATTTACATCAGATTGACATATTTTGATAGTCACTTGAAATTGTTGAAATGTGTGAATGTTTGTACAAGTAGATGCCGAAATTAAATTGAGTTGATACTCCATTAATAGAAATCATTAGTAACAGATGAATAACCTACAATTTAAAATAATTTCTGTTTCCCTTTGGAACGTGTTACAGATTTCCCTTTCTGAATACATTTTGCTTAGATTTGTATCGGTTTTCATTCTTGAAGCACTGGCTAAGAAATGGGCAAGCTTAGCAGGACAGATTACCCATGGATGTTCTAGGTGAAAGGGATTTAAATATTTTACACTAAAAATCCACAAAGTGATAAATGACATGTATAATGAAGAACTGAATGCTTTTTGAAGATAAAATTTATATATGTACAGGCTTTATGTTTTCCAAATATGCATCTTTAATTTTTTTTTATTAAGGATTTGGCATTTTGTCTGTAATAGAAGTGTCATTTTTATAAATCTAGATTTTTCTTATTTTGGAAAATGAATTTAAGAGAAAAATATCAAAATGAATCACTGAAATATTTAGTTATTTTATTTTACAAGGAGCTGACCAAATAAATGAAATTTTGCTTCATTTTTATCATATACCATTCTGCCTTTATGTAATCCTATAATGGTAATATTTGATTTCCAACTTTTCAAATGCTTCTGAAAAAGTCCAAAATGTGTGACTCAATCCATTAAATCACTGACCTGTGTTCCAGTTGGGGAAGCCAAGTGAGATTAATAATAGTCAACATAATGTTTTCTATTTCTCTTTTAAATTGTCACTAGTTATAGGTATTGGTTTCTTATACAATATGGTGATTCAGGCCAGGCTAGTCTGCTGCAGAATACCTAGTTAAAGTTGGCATGTCCAAAGATTAAGAGATAAGGGAAGTATGACATAAATATTCCTTTTTTTCAAGCAATGAAGGATGACTGTCCCACCCTTTTGGGAAATATCAATCACTGGCCCTTCTCTATACATGTAATTGCATAGATGCCTTGGCTCTGTACATGCCTATTAATTCCTGCGTGTGCATTATACAGTGGAACTGTATATTATGTACAACATGGATGTTAAAGGATAGGAATAATATATGTGCTTACCATTTAATATTAGATTACTATACACACATAGACACACATACATACATACATACATATCTATCTTATGTTTTAGGGAGACATGATTGACTATGCTATAACAATCTATGTAATAACCCACTTATAATATGAATTCTATGTAAGACACTTTCTCTTAAAGCATCTAAAAAAATTACAACCATCCCTTCACTAATGTTCAAAATATCCTGTGAGTAGATGTGTCTATAAAGTTTTTAATATAAAGAAATGGTATAAATGACTTTAAAGATATTTTTCAAGATCATACTCCCACTCAGCATGAGAAATGAAGCTTGTAGCATAGGAATTTACACATTGAATCATATTTGCTTTTGTTTGATTATATTAACTATTATATCTTACCTATCCTTAGGAAAAGGGAAAAGTATCCTATGGATATATTTGATATGGCCAGGTTTCGATTGCAAGCTCCAGTCAGAAGACCTTCTTCCAAGGGTCTAGATCCTACTGCTCAGAATATTCATGACTTTAATTTTCTTAAAGACACAGGTAAGTAGACATCTTTTTCTTTAAATAGATACATGAGCGTTGTCTACTCATGTTCAAGAACTTCAAAAAATTTTCATCCCTCTTTAGAATGCCAGAGCTGACTGATCAGCAGGATGACAGACTAGTTCTTTTCTGCCAAGTTCTCCAATCCCAAAACCTCAAAAGGAAGGAATTATGATTCAGATAAAATGTAACTAAAGCTGAATCCATATGATAAATTAGAAACTCCACACAAGGTTAAAATTCCATATATTTAGCCCCAACAACTTGAAAGAATTTTTATTTAATGTCCTCTAAAAATAGAAGATGAAAGCTTCTGCTTTTTTGCAAACTGTATGAAGCTCTTTATGCAATCATGGTATTATAACCAACTCCCTGAACCCAAAAGAGACTCCCAGGCTTTGTGACTTGGGTTTTTGCTGCAAGGATCCCCTGTTGCAGTGACTTGTCCAGAGTGTTCTCTTGATTCACAGATACAATTCTATCCAGTCATACAAAGGAAAACAATGACAAGAGTTAGGATGGGGATGTGGGGAGACACTGCAAAAGTAGGGTAGGGTGGATTCATAGCCATCTGCTAAAGGGGAAGAATTATTGGGTGGGGAGGGAAAGGGGATCAGAAACTCATTTAGAGCCAGCTCTCTTTCCATTGGAAGTTACAAAGGGCAGGGACCCAGGCCTGGCCAGCCCTCATATCTCTTAATGCAAAGAGACCAAGGTCACCTACTGACCCAGCCTCAGTGGTCTGGGGATAGGAAGAGGCCCAAAGGTGAGTGGTAGGGAAGATAGGAGAAAAACTGAAAGACCAAAAGATCAAGAGAGAAAACCTGAATTAGAGCCTAGCTAAACCAACAGAGAAGAGAATCAAAATAGAAGGAAGAATGAGCAAAATTTCGAAGAGAAAAAAAATTCTCTGAATAAGTATTATTACATGAAGAAAAATTAATCTGTATTGTATTATCTGAGGAAAGATGTTTGTAAATTACTCTGAACCCATGACACAACAGCAGGAAAGGTTGGAAATCAAAATTCTCAGTGCAGAATTTAAAAATTTAAAACAGAAGAATAGAAGAAATTGAATACATAATGAATTTATCCAGGGAAGTAGAAGTTGTTAGAAAGGGATGATAGGGATATTCCCTATCATTCTCACTGTCTTAGACCAAAAATAAAATCATGTTAGCTTATTTTAAAATGAGATTTTAAATCCATTCTCAAGGAAATAACGTAGTAACATATAAAATATTTTATTTCTTACACCAGATTCAGAAACTCGAGTTCATTTGCGATATATGTACCCTGAGTCTCCGAAAGATGATCAAACCTTGGAGATTCAGCAGCAGGCATTGCTGAGAGAGCAGCAGAAGAGACTGAATAGACTTCGAATGAGAGAAAATACAGAAGGTAAGAAGTAATTGCTTAAAACAGTTCGTCATTTCAGACATTATTAAAAAATTTTAATCTTTACCATGTTGTTTTCCTACTTTTGAAGCAAATTTATGCTCAATTATTCTGATACATCTTACATATTTTAAAAAAAGTAAAAGAAGCTACGTGTGAGTGTATTCAGTACCATTAACAAATGTATTTTTCTCATGTGGACTAATGTATACTACTCTGAAATTTGTAGGAAAAAACTTGGGCCATCCTTGACTCAGGTCAGTTTTTGGTGTTGAAGTTTGGGATTAGAACAAAGTGAGGCATCGGTACACTATCTGATACATTTATTGAAAGGAAGCTTACTTAACTTACTTAACATTTACCCAAATGAAGCCTGGAAGTGATATGGAGCAAGGACACGGCATTGATTCATGTGGGCACAACTCCCCTGCCCCTGCATTGCACATGGTTGCACCACAGGTCAAGCCTAAAGAACCTCCAGCTCCTTGTGCCCAGCGCTTTTATACTTAGAAGACCAGGAAGCCAAGGCAGCTGTTTGAACCTTAATTCTCTAGTCTAGATCAGTTAAGTCTCAGTGTCAGTTTCATTTGCCTTTCTTGAGGGGGAGGGGAGAGGAGAGAAGGTTTAGCCTTCAATATGTGAAAGTTCTGTCCTAAAGTTATTGTTAAATTTTTAGCCTTTTCAAGTTTCTAGAATATGGCATTATTGATAGCCTCCTTAGCATAATAGGCTGATGGAAAGAAAGAGTAAAACATCTCATTTTAAAGAAATGGGAAATTTTACTCTTCTCATTCAGAATAGTTATATGAGCTAATAGAAAAGCAAAATACCTTTCCTAAATTATTTCCTAAATGTGTGTATATATGTGTAGATTCCTTATTATTATGATAGTATTAGACTTATTTAAAATAAGAATGCCATGGTGCTAGTGGCTAGCAATCATTTGCTTTGGATAGTTTCTCACTGGGCCACTTTAAAAAAGTTGTTTGTTTTCTCAGGGTCATTGAAATGTGTTATGAAAATGTATGTTTTTAGCTTTTAAGCAATTTTCTCTCTCCAAAGTTAAGTTTCTACTTCATATAATTACTTACAGCATAGATAATTGGATGAATGAATCTTGCATGTTGGACAAATTTATCGCTATCATTGCTCTATCCCTTTTGAAAAATTGAGGTTATTTGCACTGCTTTACATATAACTCTCAGACTGTAGTAGGAATTTCTCTAAAAGTTTAGAGAGGCTATGGAACTTAAATTTCTTTCCTCTTGTAAAAAGCTTTCCCTTTAGGCTACAGTGCACTCATTTTTCTTGCCTGCTGGAATTAATGGCGACAGCAGCAGAGTGTGGGTGATCGTACAATAATAAGGAAGTCCTTACATGAAGATGCTTTCCTAATCTATGGTAATATAACTAACAGGGGATTTCCAGTAAAAAGGCATCCTTTTATTTTCATGTGTCAGAAAGATGCTAATTTGCTTCAAAATATGTTTGTGTTTCAATACTTTTAATTTTGCATTTTGTTTTTGGTCTTGGTTGAGCGCAGTTGACCTTGATGCAAGTGCTGGCATTAACTTACGAGATACTAGAATGGTAAGAAACCAATAGCTTTTTCTGCCCTTCTTTTTTTCACTTTAATATAATATTTTGGGGAGCAGTTCTGTGCAAAATTTTAGAGCTTTGAATTCTTGTTTGGGGCAATGCATGAATATTGTTTTGGAAGATTAAAAATAAATATAACCTTTCCTCCTTTAAATAACCTTTAATGCTGGAAAAACATTTGAAAGCATCTTATACAGGTTACTTTCACTGACAAAAGGTGATCTTCATCTAGAAAATTTATGTATGTCATCTTGATAAATATTTTCTAGGTATTGGCATGATAAAAGGCCATTTAACTGTCATTTAGTACTTATAGTTTTATGTGGTAAATTATGTTCTTTTCAGCAGAGCTTAGACTAAAGATTTTTTTACTTTTGGATATGTTTTTTTCCATTGAATTACATAATTTTAGAACTGAAGGGGATCTAAGAGGTCATCCAGTGCAGCCCCTGTATTTGGCTAGCTGAGGCTTAGGAAGATGAAGTGACTTTTACTTAAGGTTTTGTTTCAGTGAAGCTGAAGACAAAAAAGATCAAAGTAGCCTTAGTGATACGAAGGAAGGTCCGGCCAGTTGTAGTGTTAGTGCATTACGGCTGCCTGTGATCACTATTTGTGGCTGACTTTTGTATATTCCTCCTTTGTGGTAGTAGCAGAGTTGTTGGGGAAACGAATTGGAATCTCTCTTTCTATGCCTTGCCAACTCTTCTGCCGCTTTTTATAGGTTCTTATTGAAACCATTTATATTGTGGCAAACTTGTGCTTTCTGTTGGTGATTCTGATGTGCTGCCCAACACTGGATTTAATAAAAATAGGCACGCTAGTATTTTTATTGTCGATCTTTATGACTTCTTTTATAGCCTAGGAATGAGACTAGGGATTTCCTGAAAAATTCTCTTTTGGAATCTGAGAGTGCTTTTATTGGTGAGTATATTTATTTTACCTTTACCTAAGCTGTATTCACTTAAAATTATATGGTAATGCTCTTCATACTACTTGTGTTTCTTCATGTTAACATATCTAATATAATAATTGTTGTATTATCCACCATGATCAAAGAGTGCAGTTTTCTGTCTTGGCAAATTTTGATAAGAATGATCAGATATCTTCATGTATTCCCAGTTTTTAAACAGTTAGACATCATTAACATTCACTTCATAACAAGGTCATATTGAATATAATTTAATCTTGATAATTAACAATACGCTTCAGGATCTGGAAGGGCTTTAGGGTTACCCTTATGAAGATAAGTCATCCAGTTACACTTTGATGGCAAAGTGGCATTCTTTTCATTGCTGTAGCATTCGTCTCAGAACCCTAGTGGAAGGCAGCTTCTTTAAAGAGCCTTGCTTTATAGATTGATCACAGAGCAGAATCTCAGCTGTTTGATTCTGGTGCATGTTCATTGTGGTGGCAAAGAGAGTGTTATATAAAGTGAAAGCCTGGCTGGGAGCAAGCCATGGATGGAGCTTTTTGAGGATGTCAGTCAGTTTTAGCACTTACTATGTGTCAGGCACTGACACAAGGATAAGCATAAATCTCCAGCATCTACCCATAAAAACCTTGGCTAGGTCAAATAAATATATAAAATAGAAATTAATGTAAATATAAAAAATGTTTCTAAAATCCTTTAGTTATTGCTAACTGGGGAAAGGGCATTTAACTTTTGTTATAAAATATTGGAAGTATAATATCTCATTATGAATAATTTAACAATAATTTAACTCATTATGAAGCATTTAACTTTTGTTATAAAATATTGGAAGTATAATATCTCATTATGAAGCCGTGTTTTCTTGGGAAAACAAAGCCATAATAATGACCCTAAAGCATTTCAGGATTCTGTTGTGTCTTCTGAATAATGAAAGCTTAAATGATTTTCAATACAATTTTATGATTAAGTATATCATAAATATTTATTGCAAGTGTCTATAAGCATATAATTAAGCATATCATCCACTTTAATGAGCCAACATATTTTATGCCATACTATGGGATTCATCAAAATTTCTTTTTAGGCAGATTTCTCATAAATAACTAAGCTAATAGAATAATTTAGTGTTTGTTATATTAAAATTTAAAATAAGTTTTTATTGATGTCTTTTTCACATCATTATAGTTTTTTCCCCAGGACTTTTCTCTTTCCTTCTTTCAGAGAGCCAGTCTGTATAATAGATAGTATTTTTTAAAGACAAAAAAAGAGAGTAAAAAATCAACACAAGTGATTAGTACCTAAAAAGTACAAAAATGTGTATTGTGCAACATCTGTAGAACTCGCCTTCACGAAGGGGTGGGTTGGGAGTGTGCTGTCATGTCTCTTCAGTCATTATTGATCATTATATTTGGCAACATTTACTTTTGAGCTTTTGTAAGTGTGTATTGTATTAAAATTGAAGATGAATACATTTATTGTAACATAAGAGTATTTTATAGATTTCTTTTGGAAATATCATCTGTCTTATCTAATAATAATTTAACAAATATTTATGAACCACTTCTTAAGCTATGTACTAGAGATTCAAAGATTCGGTAAATTCAGAAAACATTAATTAAATGTCTACTATGTGCCAGGCATCATGTTGAGTGTTGGAGACATGAAGATCACAAACAAGCAGGAGCTTGTACGTTATATTCAAAGGCTTATATTCCACTTGACAATTGAAACCAATACACTGAAAAAATAAATGTAAAGTATATAGAAAATAATGGAAAGCAATGATCAAAGGGATGGAGCATTAAAATAACTGGAGTTACCAGCAAACCTCTCATGTAAAAAGGGAGTACCTGAACTGTACTCTGAAAGAACCTAGGGATTCTGAGAGGTAGAGGGAAAGAGAGGGTGTACATTCCCAAAGGACCCAGTCTTTACATTCAAGAAGCTTGTACTCTTAAGGGGGGAGAAGGAAGAAGGGAATAAGTATTTATATAATACCTGTTAGGGGTGAGGCACTGTGCTCAATGCTTTATAAATATTCTCTCATTTGATCCTTACAATAACCCTGCAAGGTGAGTGCTGCTAATACCATTTTTTCTTTTAAACAGTTGAGGAAATTAGGCAAACAGAGGTTAAGTGAGTTGCTCAGGGTTATATAACAACTAGTGTTTGAGGCCAGATTTGAACTGGGGTCTTGAGATTACTCCAAGACCAGCGATTGACTGCAAAATTCTTTCCAAGTACAACTTAAGCATTTTAAAGTTTCATACCAAGAAAGTGAGGATTTTACGTAGTGTAAGCAACATTAGAGTTGGAATTAGGAAACTCATTTGAACTGTGAAGCCTGCCTCCAACCATAGACAAGTTACTTTGTTTTTACTCACCTGCCTATGTTATATGCTTATAGTGAGAAAAGAGGGGTATAGATTGAAATACTATAGAAATGTACACCATTATTATTGTTATTATTTTAAGTTACATATAGGTTTGTAAAATGTTACCATTTGAGCAATGGCAGTATCAGTGAAAAATAACTGTTGACTATCATTGATTTGTCTATATTAAGTGTAGTCCTTGATTCATGATAATATGAGATGACATCAGTAGAGCAGATGTAGCAAACCTTTTTTCTACCCTTATGTCTGATAGGAAGGGGTAAGGAAAAAGGAAATGAGGGAATTCTGTGATGCACTGATTAGCAACAGAATGTTCATCATTTATTACATGACAAACAGATCTGTTAATTATACATCATAGTGCTGAGTGTCACCATTCTGGGTTCGTGAGGTCTGATAATATTTCAGATAAGGAGTCAGGTAGGGTACCTAGGTGGTGCATTGAATAGCTTGCAGGACCTGGAGTCAGTAAGACTCATCTTCCTGCATTCAAATCTGGCCTCAGTCACTTTACCCTGTTTGCCTCAGTTTCCTCATCTGTAAAAAGAACTGGAGAAGGAAATGGTAAACTATTCCCATATCTTTGCCAAGGAAATCCCAAATGGGATCACAAAGAGTTGGACACGCTTGAAACGACTGAACGACAGAATAATCAATTAAGAGTGAAGTGAGTAGCCATTTATTCCTGCTAGCCAGTGCAGGTAGCATAGATGGGTGTCAGTTAGCCCCAGGCCTGGCACAAGAAATTCCTTATATATGTTTTCTTAAGGCAGAGTTCAATGTAACATTTCTATGGAAAAAGTACTGAAAAATACTTTATAAAATGGTTATACAAAAAAGAATAGCATACTTGTTAGAGAAAAATGTACATTTTTAACTTTGGGAGACAGGTAAAGGATTTATCTGAATAAAGTTAAATAAAAGAAATCTTTCTATTGGACCAGAAAGGGAGGAGAATTTTCCTAGGACTCTGGAATCCTTCACCTTCAGCAGCCAAGTCTTTTGGTACTGATGAGAGGTGAGCATGAGACAATGAAGGACACATCTACACCAGCTAATGTTCTTTAGCTTAAAGTAAAATAACTGAAAAGATGAAGTCAGTATGCCTTGAAACAAGTTTGTACAAACAGTGCAGGTGGGATGGGGTGTCATGAGACACAAACATGTCAGGGAAATTTGTGCTGCCATACCAAAGATTTCTTGTAAGGGATATTAAGGCAAGGGCAGTGAAAGGTCAATCATGAGCAGTAGTTATCCTCAAGAAAGTTGCTGAAGTTAGTCTCTGGGTTCATCATGGGGTATGTGTCTGGGAGGTAGTTTTGTTCACTTCTCCCACAATTCCTCCCTTTGTTACTTCCCTGGAAGTATCATCACATTAGTACTATTCAATATAGGTTCACAGTACAATAGGTTCAAGTCAGTTGCTTGTATAGCAAAATAGGAAGCTTATTCCAATGAGGGTTATGGTGGTGATAAAGCAGAAAGATGGAAAACATATGCAAAATCTAGAACATTCTCTTAAATATTAACAAGCAAACAGTTGTACTGCAGTGTGTACAGTGTGAACAGCAGTTTGAACAACCTAGGTCTTAAACGTTCCAAGAATGCTAGGATGCCTTAAGAGACAGTGGACAATAAACACGATCAGAAGGACAGAAAGAAACAGAGAATGCATCTTAATGTCCTTTGAGAGAACAGGATTTTTTGTTCCATCTTGGGTTTAGCTATCTATTTTATGAAATTGTCTGCTTCTGTGAGGCATCTTCCTCTGGAGATTTTGAGCCACAGGCATCTGTCCTTGACTACTGTTAACAAATTGTCCAGTTTGACCTACTTAAACTCAGATATGCATTCCTGAATCAGTATCCTGGTGTCTTTTAACTGGGCTGTTAGATATTAATAGAAAGTGGAATGGGCCTTTTCATCCTTGTTACTAGGGCAGGTTTGTGGAGAGTGTTTCCTTGATCATCACTTTTCAGAATTTTCTAGGTAAAGCTGCTAAAACCTACTACAGATGAGACTTAGTATAATTTAATAGAACCTGACAAAATTGAATCACATTGGCGTTCTGATAACTAGTTGATGTGGGGAAAACCTGTTCAGACCTTATGGAGATAACTTTATAAACAATAGAGCTGTAGGAAGTACATCCAAGTAGGCTACCTGTAGTTCTGAATGTTCTCTGCACGTTTTGGAATATTTAATTTTCACATGCCACTTGCTCTTTCTTTCTGTCTTTAGCTGAACTCTGTATATATGGCGTGGATAATGTTGTCTGTAGAGTAGGGGAGAATCTTAAAAAGGATATAACAAAGCGATTTTATTTGTAAAATCCTTAATCCATTTTGAGAATTTATAGATAATTACTAAAGTCAAATTGGCCTGTATGTCTTAGGCAGTTTTCTTACCAAAACAAAAAAGTCATCAGTTAGACCTAAAAGTTTAGTATTTTACTCTTCCTTTTTCATTCTTGTTCATTACCTCTGTGTTAAAAAAAAAAATTTAAATCATCTAAGACCATCACGTTTACTTGATCTTTTTTCATTATTTTTAATAGGAACATTTGGAAGCCAATCATATATATTTTGGTTCTCATGAAATCAGTTTAATCTTGTTGCTTTTCTCAAAGTATAGTTTACTACTTCATTAAAATTTTTAAACCTTTGCATCTTTTTCACATCACATTTTTGCAGCAGTGGCTTACATCTTAGGGCCTACTACTTTCAATTAGTCTTTCGCCAAAGATTTAATGTGACAGTCTTGTATTCTCATCTCTCACTTCTAGGGTCCATGAGAATCTTCTAAAACATGGGAATTGCAAATATAATCTCTTTTATGTAGTAATTAAATTATGAATGTTTATTGGAGGCAGCTAGATGGCTCAGTGGATAGAGCATTGGACCAGGTATCAGGAAGACCTGAATTCAAATCTGGCCTCAGACACTTACTAGCTGTATGACCCTAAGCAAAGTCACTTAACCTCTGTTTGCTTTAATCTACTGGAGAGGGAAATAGCAAACCATTTAAATATCTTTGCCAAGAAAATCCCATGGATGGTATGGTTCACAGTGTCAGAGTTGGACATGACTGAATGACTGAACAAAAAAAAAAGGAAGTTTATTCCAATGAGGGTTATGGGGATGATGAAGCAAAAGTGTGGAGAACATATGCAAAATCCAGAACATTCTCCCTACCTAAAGACTAGACTATATTCTTCTGATGGTTCTTTGAGGACAGAATTTTAGTATACTGTGTATTTAGTATACTTAATTCTGTGCTGCAGACTGATTTCTATATTTTTCATTTAGTTAATGTTGTAACTAGATAGAATACTGTTAATGGTTCTAGCTGTTTTTCCATATCAGAGAGAATAGCCAAATCAGGGAAGGTAAGGCTCTCAGAGATTATGAGAAATTTCAGAACTGTTTATAATAGACATTTCTCCAAATAGTGATTACAAATGTACAAGAAGAGAAAATTTCTCATATCTTTCTTATCTCAAGGAGATCAAAAGCCCTACTTAAACTTCTCTTTCTGCAAATCCAACTTTCTTTACTTTTGTACCCATTCTCTTCTTATCTCTACTTGCTTAAACTTTCTTTTTTCTTCTTCATAATTGCATCCTTTTCACGATCTGATCTGACACTTCAGTTACTTTCACTATTTTCTCAGTCTCTCTTGTCTTTATTTCCCAGACATATCTCAGACTAGCTTTAGAAGTAGTCTTCCTCTTAATCTCTCCTTTACAAATTAGTAC